>VUJU01001278.1:0-38200 GCA_009835225.1 Aphis craccivora | reverse complement strand
TAGACCTATAAACTAACTATTTTAACTAATTAGTTTATAGGTCTATGGTCACGATCATGGTTAAAGATGTTATCTTTAATCGTGGACCGTAGTAAATATTGTGTTATCAAAAAATTATCATCCATGGTGATGAACACAACAATAAAATCCCGCCATTTTCATGTTACTATTTCGAGTTATGATTTATGTAGTTTCATTATTGTTTTCTTCAAATATTTGTACCAAATGGCAAACATGAATTCTTATTTTTATCACGTGTATGTCGTATGATAAAATAGATATACTTTGTCATAATTTTAACTTGTGTCTTGTAGCCCAGTAGTTGTAGGTAGCAAAATACGGGATAGAGTTTAGTCACTAAACTTTAGTGGATACTGGATGTCTGGTTAGTGAATACTCAAGATTGTCAGAACAATGTTTAAACTCGAATTTTGATAAGCTGTTACTGTATTACAAATTAATTTTTTCGGTTATACATTTTAAACAATAAATTACTGTTATTTCAACTCTTTGTTACATTGATCTGTGATAAATCAATGTACGTAAATATTCATTTTTGGTTGTGAATTCAGGATTGCTTGTATGCTTAATTTAATTTTGTTTAATTATAATATTTGTTTTATATCAATAACTTTTTATTGCAATAATTCAAACCATTGTTTTTTTGCTGAATTAAAAATAATTATGTATAAAAGAAAGTTTCCAAAAGCTGTGGTCGAAAATGCTTCGTCACAGTTGCACAAGAAATCTACAAATTCTTCTTTGAATGGTAGCACACCAAGTATGATGTCTCTTACATGTACTAGTACTAGTTTGAGTGAAAACAAATCGCCGGAATCGCCATCAATACTGGATGATTTTGATCATTTTCCTGTCATAAATAATACAAATACTATAGTTGATAATGATGTGGATGAAATGACAGATTGTTCACAGCCTTTATTTAATGACGGCGATGATGGTTTTTCTTATTTAAAACAAACATTCATGAGTTGTGGTTTACAGTTAAAAAGTGATCAAAATATATTGTGTGAGTTTATTACCAACAATATGTGATACATATATTTATATCAGTTTAATATTAAATACATTGTATCAATGGTTTTAATTTATTTTCAGCTGTTAAGGAGTACAAGTTCTTGCAAAATATTAAATCTAAATTATCAAACGATTCTGATGAAATTGGTGAAGTTGATATTGTAAATAAATTTTTTAAAGAGTTTGAAGCATACCACAATGATAAAATAAATCTCAAAGTAGCTCTTTCACCATATAAAGTAAGCTTTAGAAAATTGTTGTTTTGGAATCATTAACTTATCATATTTTTTATATTTAGACTATTCCAGAAAATAAATTTCAACAACAAAGAGATACTCTAGCTCGCCTTTTACTTCAAGTGCCTCAACTTCAATCAAATATGATTGACTTTTTGTTCGATAAAATGGCAGAAATAAATTTAGAAGATACACCGTAAATAATACTAGCTATAATGCTGTTATTCATTTAATTCATTTAATTAATTATCAATATCTAATAGTTTCATTTATACTTTAAATTTTAGTGACGATTCAGTTTTTCCAGTACAAAAATGGGTACGATTATTAATTAGGCCATTTAAATATCAATATACCGTCTTGAATTTGAGAAAAACTTGCAATAAATTATTTGATAGTCTGTATGTCATGTCTGATATTGATATAAAAAGAGAACTTATTTTATCGATTCCAGATATAGTACTTGATAGTGAAGATCACGATGCACTTGAAGAGTTATGGTAAAAATAATAAATTGAATATATTCAAATCGTATAGTAATTTTAATGTTTTATTATTCTTTTTAGTAAGCTTCTTAGAAATGACAAAGAATTAATGGCTACTATTTTGGAGACCATTAATCAATTAAACATCAGCAAAGAGGAATTATCATTAATTCAAGTGGATATGATACCTGTTATTCATCATACTCCACCAGATATACTTCCAGCATTAGTTAGATTTTTAATTAAAGTATATGATCGTGCTGTAGCTGAAAGAGTAAATACCTATTTAATTTTTAAAGTCAAATAGAATTTTTAAATATAACTCATTTTAATTTTTACTATTTAAATGGCAGATTGTAAATGGTTTAAGGTCAGAACTTCCATTTTCAACATCAGAAAGTATTTCAAAAATGTCAACGACTGATAATTTATCAAGTATACAACTTATAATTTTCAATTGTATACATGATAAGTTTTTGTCATGTAAATTATTATTGGAGGTTTGGATAAAGATTATAAGCCAAGTACAATCCCATGCAGAACACATGTAAATAAGTCAATATTAAATAATATAAATGTACATAGACTTAATATATTATATTTAGTCTGAAAAATTAATTTTGAAATTAAAATAATTATGATTGGCATTTAAATATTTTTATTAATTTATCTATATTATATTTTTAATTTATCTATATTATATTTTAGACCTTTAGATGTTGTTATCATGTTTTTGGCATATTCAGCATCTTTTAATATTCATTCAATGAAAAATACTGTTTTATCAATTTTTAAAGAGCGTTTAAAGAATGGATTTATTCGCTCAGAAATTGTTGTGAAGACTTTTCAGATATTTACTCCGGTTAGTTATTCATGATAGTATAGTTATAGTAGATTAATAAAAATAGGTTTATTTAAATGTACTCGTTTTAATATTTTAAGGTATTCAAACAATATTTTGAAATGTTTATTGATTTATTTTCCAATCTTCTTAAAGCTACTGACCATGTTTCTATTGAAGTTGTGTCTAGTATGGTAATGTAAGTATATAGTGTTCTTAAGAAAAATCAAATATGTTAAACTTAAGTTAATTGTGTATTTACACTTTCAGTAACTGTTTTGATAATATTGATCAATGTTGGTGTAAATGGATTGTGGATGAACTTCTTGTTTTATTGGGTACAGGTAACAAGGGGACTATTGAAAATGTATTAAATATACTAACTGAATTAACTGATAAAAGGATTGACAAAGTTCAACCATTAGCTACTCGTTTAATGGTTATTATGATTCAATATTAGTCAAAAATCAAAATAGTTTAAATGTTATTTGTGTTTTATTGGTGATTTTATATTTTTTTTTATAGTATGTTTTTATGAATAAAGTTCATGATTTTTCTACTAAAGACATAGCTCAAGTCTTAGATATGTTGTGTAAAATTGCCTATTCAGAAGGCCCTGATGGAATTAACAACTGTTCAGTGTTCCAAGATGAGATAAATATATTTGTACAAAAAGAGCTTTGTTCCCTTAACATTGTGTAAATATATATATATATATTTCTTTTTTATGTATGAATTTATTTATTTTTTAATGTGTTATTTTAGATCTCAACGAGTTGGAATCATTGGTGCAATTATGTTAATAAAACACATAGTGCTATTGTCTCCGGATGAAGAAAGTATCTCAATTGATAGGTCTAATGATGATATATTACTTACTAAAAAAGCAAAAGAAGCTTATTCTCTTATAGGTAATATAATAGGTTTAAATTTAATATTGAATTTTAATACCATAATTTTTCATTATAGAATTATTGGTAACAAGAACTCAATCAGATACAGATTCTCAAATATTGTTTTTTGACCAATTTTCACTTATGCTATTTCATGGTCTTCCCTTTGATAAAACTTTCATGGTATTTTTTTTTGACTAGTCATTAATTGATTTTTATAGTATTGCAATTGTAAACAATTTGTCACTAAATTTTGGCTGTTCTTTTTAGTATGCTGTATCTTCAGTCATGAAAAAAAATTTTCAATACAGTTTTTTGATTGCTGCTAACGATTTTAATAATGAGTAAGCATTTGTTGAAATTGTTACTTCATTATTGGTTATAATTAAAATAATTGTACTAAGCTTATATAACATTTAATTTTATAGGAACTGTTTAGTTGATTGTTCTTTAACGTTTTGCCTTGATAAAGAACTTGATGAGATTATTGCTGTCAATTTATGTCCTAAAGTCATTGGTGAAATGAAAAAATTAGATAATGCTATAGTGATGGGTTTACAAAGCTGTCATTCAAATGCTTTAACATCAATGTTTCGTTTAGTCAGAGGTTTGGAACGTGAGGATTTAACTGAAATTGATGCATTACTAGGATGTCCACTTGTAATGCCTACTAGTAAAACTATTGATGAATTTGAAATGTTATCTCCAGAACAACAAACTGTTGTAGTCCACACACTTTTTCATGCTGTAAATTGGTTTCATGAAGTTATTAATTGTTTTTCTTATTTGATTAAACAAAAAAATGGAGACAAAGTAAATTCATTTTTAGTTGTGTATTAATATAAATAATCATGAAAATTAATTATTTATTTTTCTAAAGGTACTTATTAGATTAAGAACTATCGTATATTTGATTAAGACAATAAAAAAATGTTTATCAGTAATGTATGAACCAGAATACATTCCACCATTTTGTTATTATGGATTAAATGTAGAAAAGCCAAACTTTATTAAAAATAAAAAGTATGTAAAAAAAAGGAGATAGCATTTTTTGATAATTACATATTTAATTGTTTGTTTAGAAAACCATTGAAATCTAAGAAGAAAAATACTAATGCTAAAGGAAAGAAAACAGTAAATGAAAAAAAAAGTACTTCTCTAGAATCAACCAATTCATCAAATTTTAATGTTACAAATTTAGTAGAAGATGAAAATGATGATGTTTTAGAAAATGAAGTGGATCTTAGTATTTATAATCATTATTTTCGTGAGCTTGATATTGATACTTGGCTTATACTGACACAAAAGTTTGTTGTCAATCCTGACCCTGAACAGGTTTGTAAAAAAAAAAAAAATAAATAAATAAACTTTGAAACATAGCTCTTAAAATAGTATATTTAAGTATATAAAATTATTGATTGGAAAAAAATATTTAGGTAAACTATATTATATTATATTATAACTTATAACCTATAATATATTATTCTATTCAAAATGAGATCAGTACTGGATGGCCAACTTGTATAAGAACCTTAGTTTTGTTTGGCTGAAGTCGTTAATTTAATGCCATTAAATTCATTAAATTGTCGTTGACAAAAATATTCATTACCACCCAATACTAATCTCATTTTAAATAGTTCAATAGTTAATATTGTATGAAATATTGTCGAGTAAACTAGAATGCTGTTTTTTTTTTACAGTGAATAACCACTTGATTACTACAATGTAACAGTGTTACATATATTTTTAATGTTTAGTGTTTACAATTTGATATTATAACTATAAATTAATTAATGTTTATAAAATAAATTATAATAAAGATTGTAGATTACCGTAATGTTATGTACTGTTAAGAATTAAGGAGAGATTATATGTGTGTTTTTAAATATTGGCGAGAAGTGTATTTAGCACTGTTGATAAAATAGAGATTAATGTATAATACATATTTATTTAAAACTTTAAAATATTAAAAATGGATAAAGAAAAAAAAATTTATACTTAATTCAAGTTGAGAAGAAGACAACTTGGTGGCCAACTTGTGTGCAGGGGTTCATAACACAGAATTAGATCTGTAGGCGCCAATTTTTAAATATTAGCACGGAGGCAACCCCCTCTGTTAATCTGAAAAAAAATTTTATAGTATGCTGTAATTTGCTAACCGGGAGGAGCAAATTAAATTAAAAATAAAGATATTTCATTTTTTCCAAGTCTGAGTGATGACGCCTACATGATTTATAGAATTTGGATATGTTAACAGTTGAGTTGTTTATTATGATATAATTGATGTTTTCATGTACTGAATATACTAGTCAGCTTACAATATGATTTGTATATTATAAAGTTAACCTTATTAATATCTTCTAGTTTGATATTATTATAATATCATAAAATAAATATTTTCAATCTTTTTATGTAAGTAGAATAAAAACTAAGACATTAAAATATAATATAATTTACATAATTTAAATGGCTATTTGCTGCTTGCTTCTATAAGCCTTTAGTCTCTTTATTTTTTACTTAGCTAATTTGTGATTTAGGATTACAATAATTTTCTTGATTCATTTTCAGAATGAAGAGTTTACGCCTGAATTAGGTCCTTCAGAGTTACGTTATTTAATGGAAGATGTATTACAAAAATTGGAGCATGTTGTTTTTAAAAACAAAAAGATGAGTCCACTCGTTAAAATTAAATCCAAAGATATTGTCGGATTTAGTAGTGTTTCTTTAGTACCTACTAAGACAATAATAAGAAATTTTATTAAACTTCTTCCATACTTATTTACTGATTTAGAAATTCTTTCAGAATTCTTTAAGGTAACTTAAATGAAGTATTATATAAAAATAAATAGATGTAAAAATTAAATTTTTTTCTTTAGAATTTATTGATGTCAAATGACAATATACTAGATGCCCCTGGAATGTTTATGCCAGAGTCTTGTGACATGAAACATTGTGTTGGATTAATTTTGAAATCTCTAGTGGTATTATTTCAATGGAATGATTTTGAATCTTCAAACACAGATGATCTTTTTAAAAGTAAGATTATTTTATAATATCGATATTGAAAAACATTAATGTCATTAATCAATATTGTAATTTATAATTTTTGACATCTATGTTTTAAGTAAATTTAAAATTTTAAAAACTATTACATATTTTTGCATTGTAAAATTGTGATTTATCTCTTATTTTCTGCTGTATACTAAAATAACATAAAAAATATAAAATAACTTCTCATTATTAGATTCTTATACCATAATTATGGCTTTACATCTTAATCTATAGTAATCAACACTTGGGTCTTAATTGTGCTTACTTTATCTTTACAATGTACATAATATGCATGTTTATGAATAGAAATTAATTGGATTAGGGCCTTATAATTTACAATTAGCTTAGAATTTTTGTTAATGATGTAATATTATATTATTTTAATTCTCAAGTCACTATTTTAAATTTAAAAAACTGCTACTGTTTTAGTACTCTATTTGTGCTTATAGTTTATTCCAAAATTATTTTAGATGCTTTGAAAAAAATAACAAACAGACCTGATTTAAGTAGCCAGAGTACACAATTTAAACGTCCATCATGCAAAAAAGGATTAATTTCAGATAAAATAAAATATCTGAAAGCGTTTCAAGATGTTATACTACATTTAGATGCTGCTGTTAGTTTAATCAGGATTATACAAATTTTGAAAACTTTTACTGATGAACCAGAAAATGATGTTATTTTAAGTAATTAATAATATTATATTTTAGACTATTTTTATCTTTATTTATTTTTAAATTCATTTTTCCAGGAGATACTTGTTGGCATTTTTTAACTCGACAATGGTACTCAATGGACGGCTTAGAAGAAAATGGTCAAAAATATAATGATCAAATTAAATTTTTACTTGAGATCTATTTGCAATGTCATACTGATAAACTAAAAAAATTGGTAGAAATAGTTGATTGGTTAGAAGAAGAAGTTTTAGGTATGGAAACAAAGACTGATAAACTAAAAACTTTGCCAACAATTAAAAAGTAAGTAATAATTTAATTAAAAACCAGTGTATTATTCTTATTAACTTTTTGTATTTAGATTAAATTTCAAGATTTTAATCAAAGTTATACTCAACTCTTTGTTGGAATCTGTTAAAAATGACTTAAAAACTGCTGAAAGTGAATTGGACCGTCTCATTGTTTGGCAATCATCGATTTATGTGATGGAAAAAATAGTACAAACAATAAAAAAACAAGATTCAAGGGATAACCTTCTAATATTTGTGAAAGTAATACAATTAATGGTTATTATAATTATATATTTTTTTTGTGATAATTAAAGTTTAAATTCACAGGGTTCAATATTATTGTTAAAACTGTTCTTAGCTGAAGGAATGTCTGTATGTCAAAATTTATTTAAAGTTCGTGCTAAAGAAGTGTCAAAGGTTTTAAAAAACCTTCAAGTTATCACAAGATACATACAAAATATTTGCAATTACACAAAAGTTAGATTCTACTTAAAACAGAATATTAATTTATCGATAAAAACATATATATTTTTTTTTTTACTGTTTATTTCAGGTGATTAAAGATAATGCACTTAGTAATTGTTTACCAAACATAAGAGGTATTTTAGAAGCTCTGATATTGAAAGTGAAAAATGTTATTGTCATGAATGGTTGTACCGATGCATTGTTTATGGGCACTATGAAAAATATGGACATAAAAGGAGATGAAATAATGTCACAGGTACATTTATTGTCAACTTTGTGTATGGTATAAAAATATTATAATAATAATTTTTTTTATGTATTTTTAGAACGATAGCTCAAATGATAGTGATGATGATGACGATGAAGATGATGATGAAGACAAATCTGAAGCAAATGATTTAATTCAACTTCTAGGCAACGATAAATCATCAAATGATGAAGATGAAGATTCTGATAATAATTCATCAATATTATAATTTATTTATGAGTTTTGACACCATTTATATTTTTATATTTTAATTATACTAATAAAATTTCTATACATGTATATAGTTATAAAATGTAATTTCTATAAAATAAAATAATTGCTTAGTTACTATAAGCCTATAACAATACATTTTTTCATTCTCTCCCTTCTCAACTAAATGTTTGATCAATACTTCAGTAAAATTATTTGAATTTGAATTCTGATTACCAGTATTTATTTTAAAATGTCTTGTGAAAAATCTCAAAACACCTAGTAAGTAATTCAAATAATCACTAATATTTTTTTTAATTTTTTGTAAATTGTATTTTTTTCATAATTTAGTGATATTGTATGTAAAGAACGTTTAAAATCATCAAAACGTAAATATCTAGATCTTATTTTTAAGGAAATCGATGATTTGGTTTTAAATCAAAACTCAGCAATTGAAGGAGTAAGATTTCAATCGTTTTTTGAAGACCGATTTCCATATGAAGAATTTAAACTTAACTCATTTCCTGACAAACAATATAGCCGTCTAAGAAACATGTTTGATGACCGAAAACCCTTTGCATGACAAAACAATCTGATAGAATTATAGTAGGTATGTATTATTTTCGATTAATGCTGACTGTTACAGTGTTACAGGTAAAACATTAAAACTACATCTCAAATATCTAATCTCCCCGTAGTATCTATCACCAGTGATAGTCAGTGTGTTCCAAAATAAAAATAATAATTAAAGATCTAATAACAACATAAAAAATTTGAAATAACAAGTAAAACATTCAACCTTTTTGAATGAGCGAAAACAATTTTATCATCATAGTAAAACAGTAAAAGACTAAAAAAAATTGTACATTTTGATTACATATTGTTCAAAAAGCCATAGGTAATATTTTTAAAACAATACCATGTATAGAAAATATAAACATTTTCTTAAATTTTCTAGTTTATATCATTATTTGTGTTTGATAACAATGAAATAAGAAAACAGATATCTATAATTGTTGAGCTATAAGCTGATTACACACTAGGCGATTCGAACGCGCACATCCGCGTTTTTAAAACGTTGAGATTTTAAATCGAGGACGCGCACTCCTTACACATTACACGCGTGTCAAAGCGTTCCTCGCGTTTTAAAGTCTGGCCGCGTTTTCACACTGGACAATTTGTGTACATTTTTTCAAAATAAAAAGCGCGCCAAATGTTATTTGAACCATTCAATTCTTTGTACTTCGTCGTATACTAGGTTAGTACTGCTGTTACCACCCGTTGTGGATGACTGCTGTTCAATTCGTACTGAACTTAAAAATTCATTTTATTTTGTTACGTATATTTTATTTTTTAATATGGAAGCATTTGATGATATTGAAGTCGCATGCATTATTTATGCATTATATGATAATAATGTTACTTACATTCGATTTTGCATAGTTTGTGTTAAAAATCCTAATATATTTGCATATATATAAGGAGTTGATTTTTTAGATGCTTGTCCAGATTTTGTAATGCATTTACGGCGGAATTTATCTCAAAATGATTTCCATTTCTTTTGGAGTTCCAAGACTTTAAAAATGTAAATTAATATAACATTACTCATTACTAATTAAATTATTAAAAATATTTGTAAGATGCATTAAAAATCAAATCAAACCATTTTAATAATACACAATATTATACTGTTAGAAATAACCGATATATTAAATACATTAACTTATTATTAAATTATTCACATTATCTAGTTAGGTATATTATATTAAATGCTCTTTCAGTACAATGCATGTTTAATTATTCTGCAGATATTTGGCTACTGGAACTAACTTTTCTGCACTCCATTTCGACTTTTTAATGGGCGTGTCAATCATTGCAAAAATTGTACGTGAAACATGCGAAGTACTATGGATAATTCTGCGACCAAGAGAACTAGTTGTGCCAACAACAGAAGAATGGCTACATATATCTGAGGAATTTTACAGTCAAACCCAATTCCCAAACTGTGTGGGAGCTGTAGACGGGAACACAATAACACATCCGATTAGAATGTCCCCCAAAAAGTGGTACTTTATAGTTTATACTACAACTACAAGCATTTTTTCTCCTTAATCCTCATGGCCATCTGTGATGCAAACTACTGCTTCACAATTATAGATGTTGGATCATTTGGGAAGGAAAGTGACTGTAATATTTTTTAAAAATCAGCATTCGGTAAACAATTATACGCGGTAATAAAACTAATTTTCCACAACCTCAATGTTTGCCAGGAGATGAAGGAGGTACTGCACAACCCTTTATCCTAGTTGGTGACGAAGCGTTTGCTTTACACACTAATCTTTTACGCCCTTTCCCTGGAAGAAGCTTAAACGATAAAAGGCGTATATTTAATTACAG
Source organism: Aphis craccivora (assembly GCA_009835225.1). NCBI lineage: Eukaryota > Metazoa > Arthropoda > Insecta > Hemiptera > Aphididae > Aphis > Aphis craccivora. Next base: position 27,373 of record VUJU01001278.1, on the reverse strand, counting down.
TCTTTCCAGAGCAAGGCAGAATATTGAATGCACGTTCGGTATTTTATCAAACAAATGGAGGGTTTTCCACACCGCACTATTGGTAGAACAGATTTCGCATTTTCGCTGTAGTAATAACTAAAGCTTGTTGTGTTTTACTCAATTTTATTAGACGTAGAGATGGATATAACACCGTTTACCGAAGATACTCAAAATTGTGAAATGGAAGACGAAATAGAAAAAATTGGAGTAGGCAATTCTACCTCAGTGGCAAAAGAAATAAGAGACTATTTTGTCAACTATTTAATGAGCTGGCTCATGAACTAAGTTGGCAAAACAAGGTAATAGGCTTGTAGGGTGTACAATAATATAATGTATCAACATATTTATCTATTTACGTAGGTATATAATATAATATTATTATCATTTTTTTAAAATTGTTATTTATGTATTAAGAATATCATATTGTGTACAAAAGGTTAAATAAAACGTAAAACATGATATATTTTATGCTTACTTTTGCTCTTTTTAACTTTTTCTTCGAATTCGTTGAACTTTTCGATAGAAGCTCTAGCCACCTTGGTCCAACTTACGTGCTTGACATTTTTGTCATGGTATAATTTATTTTCTATTCATTTAATATGTAATATTATGATGTGTGATGTTTTACAAGGTACATTCAGTATAAATACTCAAAATAACTAAGAAAGTTATGTTTTTAATTTATTCAAAAAAACTAAATATGTTGATGAAAACAACTTACCTATATTCCATATAGATTCCTCCTTCGACACCTCAATAATAAATAGTTCATTGTCAAACATTATATTTTTGACAAATTTAAAATGTTATTTAGGTAACTACTTTTAGTATTGCTAAATTGTTGATGAATATTACTACTTTTAGTAGTTACTTAGTACTTAGTACTTGGACACTTGGCCATAACTTAGTAATAAAAGCAGATAAGCAGTATACGTCTCAAAATTACGACAGACGAATTATGAATGAACGTAAATAAACACAGGCAATCGCGGCATTTAAATCGTCCGTATGTAATGCAAAACCAGAAATGCATTAAAATAACATTGGGAAAATATTGTTTAATTATAGCTGAAAAACATGACCGAACGCGCGTCTCATTTATGTGTGTGAAATGTGAATACACCCATATAGAACTGCACGTTTAATTTTGAACGATTAATCGCGACGTTTTAAAAACGCGGACGCAAGCGTTCGAATCGCCTTGTGTGTAATCAGCTTATAGCTATAAAAGTACAATAGTATTGTACTAGAAGCTAATAAAAAAAAAAGCGGGCAAGTGGGTACCGCTCTGCTGTACATTAGGTGCCAATGTGCCATGTGGATCACTATTATACATTATAGGAGGGTTAAATTTGAATCCAATGATAATTATCATTGCATACGAAAAACGATTCTGAACGAAGATGATTTGTAAGCCTAAGATATAATTTTCAGTGGTTGCTAAAAAGGTGGTTTATGCTTTAATGGTCTGAATACATCAAAATTTAAGTTTTTTTATAATTATTATTAGCTAAACTTAAGGAAAATCTTGTATTAAATTTTCAACTCTTAGCTACTTACACAAAAGATTTGTATGAATTATAACTACAAAATAATTTGCAAATATTCATGGTTTTCACGAATTTTCGTCAATATTTGAACTTCAAATGCTAATGAAAAAAAATTGTGCCTATGTATTCTTATAATTTTTTAATCGCTATAAGAATAATAGGAACTTTATATTAAATTTTCAAGTATTTTGATTGGGCCAAAAAAATTTTATCGACACTTCAAAAAAAAAATTTTAGTTAATTTGAAAATTTCAGTTGTCTATAAATAGCTCAAAAAAAGTCAAAATATTTTGAAATGAAATTTAAATCACCTAAAGAAAACGCGAATCCTAATAACTGGTAAAATTATCAAGTATCTACGACTTATACTTTTTGAATAATAACAAATATTTAAAATCGTTTGAAGATAAATCGTTATTGTTACGCTATTTCGTAAAAATTTAAAATTCAAACGCCCTTAAAATTTTTCCTATGATGTTACGAGTTTTCTCTATAGATACTTGATGGAAAACTTAATGTTGTAATTTTAATCCTTAGTTATAAACACAAACAATTTTACGATTTTTCAACTTCAAAATTACTTTCAAATTTTCGCGTTTTCGACAGATTTCGTAAAAATTTGAACTATAAACGCTTATAAAAAAAAATTGTGACAAACGATTTTTAACTTTTTTTAGCTACAATAAAAAAAACTCATAAGGAACTTTGCATTAAATTTTCAAACTTTTTGGTCATCCAAAAATTTTTTATCGACACTTTAAAAAAAATTTCTCAAAAAAAGGTCGAAAATTTCAGTGGTCTATAAATAACTCAAAAAAAAGTCAAAATTTTATGAAAATTTAACTGTATATAGATAATACTGACATAAACATTTGGTGAAAATTTCAAGTATTTAGAGTGATTAGTTTTTGAATTACAACCACAAAAAAAAATCGATTTTGTCGAAAACTGGTTTTGCGTAAAAATTCCCGTTTTTCCGTCATTTTTTTTTTTATTTACTCGATTTTTTTGAAAACTGTTGGAAAATGTTAACTTTTGACCTCTATAATGCACCAAGGATACCTATTCACTTTTAAATCGGAAACCACCCCCATAGTTTGAAATTGGAGCATTATTTCGACTAGTTATGCTGTACACAGACAAAAAAACAAAAAAAAAACACACATCATTGTAAAATCAATACCTACATTCTTCACTTCGTTCAGAATCTAAAATAAATAAATATATTGTCTCTTGGTATCTATGAATTCTTAGAAATAAAGTGTCAACTAAAATCTTGTTGAAAAGTTATGGGTGCCTGAGCCCTGAATTCATTTAGTTGAGTTCAATTATTTAATTTTCAATTCTTTATTCTCTTAAAGTTTTACGAATTACGAGTTCACGACCGATTACCGATAACCTAAAACCACAGAATATAACAATCAGAATAGACACTGATAATATTTTATACAGGCAGCATAGGACAACGGCTTGAGTTAGTCGGCCATGGCACCTAAGGTATACTACTAGGCCAGCTCAACCCAACAGTTCGACCAGTTTTTACTGAAAAAAAAAAGTGGAAAGTGGAACCCATTTTTACAATAAAAATTCTAGATATTCATTTATCGATGATCTCATTATTTCCAAAATGATATTTAAGATTCTGAGCCATGAATGAATTTACTATTTTGAGTATTTCTATTGTTAATTCATTTTTAAGTTGTCCACTTATTAATGAACATACATTTTTAATTTCTTATTCATAGGCGCAAATAGTGTACAAAATGTAGGATATGTTTGGGGGGTTCTAAAGCCCCCTCCCTATTTGCGCCTATGTTCTTATTACAAAGCAGAATATTTTGATACATTCAAATTTAATGATAGTTAAGTTAACCTAATTTATTTTGTTTTTAATTTTATCATATTGCCGCTACCCAGGGCCCAGGCACGGTACATTATAATATATAATACTTTCCCCCTTGTCACAGTGTCCCTACAAAGCCTACAAAGCCTATATAGTATATACTATACATAACATAATATAGCAGCCAGAACTCCACGTCTCAACATATATTTTATGAACGCCTACCATAACTGTGTCACAAAGCATGCGCATTTCTCCTTCCATTATTGATTTTTAAACGTCCATTGATAACAACGTTGATACTTGATAATAAAGTGGTGTTTATGACTAGTAACTACACCGATTTTACCGATTTCAGCATTCACTATTATATTATTTATTTATTTAATATTCGTGTGCCATCAAAAGTGAAAAGGAAATATTCGAATCGTTCGGTAGTGGTGTCCAACTAATGTAATTGTATTTGTTGAAAGTTCACTCACTCAGTCATCATAGGAAAATGGTGGTAAGTTTTGAGTTTTTGACTGTTTTAATCAACTATTGCTAACTTCATTCAAACCAACAAATTGTGTATCATTCTACTGATTATTATAGGTTTACAAGGCAATCAAATGTTTGGCAGACGATTGGGCTCTTACGAATTGTGCAGTGGTTAATGATGAAGACTTTCGAAGCGATACAAAGTACGTAAAAGCAATCACATTAATATTATTGTTTTAACATGCCAAATAAAAATATGTTTAGATACATAGAGGTTCAACATCAAAACAAACCAGACCTTAAGTTTTGGTTTACAACATTGTTTGTGAAAAATCCTCCTCCACGAGGATGCATAGCTTTTTCTGTGAATCAACGAGAATGGGCCCAACTGTCTATCAATCAGCCAATCAGTATTACTCCTTATCCAGGCAATACAGCTATCGATTTTTTGTGTTCAGTTGAAGCTGAAATTGACTATTTTCAAAAGAATAAGTAAATAAATTATTATGTATTTAAAATAGCCAAAAAAAAAGTTTGTAGTATAAATATATAATATATATACATGTGTATCTTAGGTCAAAAAGTGCTAATGAACAATTTGATACTGACATGATGGCTAAAGAGTTTTTAGTAAATTTCACAAATCACGTTTTATCTGTCAGTCAGACATTATTATTTCAGTTGCCAGAAAAACCATTAATGACAATTAAGATCAAAAGCATTGAAGGTAAATGATTGGTAATTAGTATTTATAATTTATGAAATTGAAAATTAAAGTTTGAATGGTTTAAACAATTTAGATCATTATAAATACACGAGATCCTCTTAACTTTGTCATCTTAAATATTGATTTACTTTAAAAATAATAGTGCATACAAACCTTAATTTTAGATTTACTACAAACTATTAAGATTTGACAAGAAAAAGAATAATTTAAAAGTGTGTTTTATAGTTAATGTTTTTTATAATATATTATTTGTTTAAATTGAAAAGTAATTTAAAAATAGTTCACATATTACAATAATAAAATTGAGACGGATATAGAAAGATGTTTAAGTGTTATAAAAAGCATGCAATTTACATTTTTAGGAGTAAATTCTCAAGAAATTAATTCAGGAGCAAAACCCCGGTCTATTCAATATGGGAAATGTTTGAGCAATACAGCAGTACGATTTGTAGTCGGCTCCAATACTTCATTAATGTTGGTTGGAAAGTCAAAATGGTAAATTGATTTTTATTATATTTAATTGTTGATTCCTACTTTCTGAGTATAATGTTGCTTAATATTTATAGCCAACAAGCGCGTGTATCAATTATAAATCCAGATTTTGACTTCAATAAAATGGGAATTGGTGGTTTAGATACAGAATTTAATGCTATTTTTAGAAGAGCATTTGCATCTAGAGTATTTCCACAAGAGATAATTGAACAACTTGGTAAAATCAATTTGAATTAAAAATATCTCATTTTTAAATAGGCTAAATATATTTTTCATTTACTTAGGATGCAAACACGTCAAAGGTATTTTGCTTTATGGTCCACCTGGAACTGGTAAAACATTGATGGCTAGACAAATTGGACAAATGTTAAATGCACGTGAACCCAAAATTGTTAATGGCCCACAAATTTTGGATAAATATGTTGGTGAATCTGAAGCAAATATAAGAAGGTTATTCGCAGATGCTGAAGAAGAAGAAAAGAAAGTATGTTGGATTATTAAAATAAAGATTAATTCTTATTATTATATTATTTATATTTTAGTCTGGTTCGGCTAGTGGCTTACATATAATCATCTTTGATGAAATTGATGCTATTTGTAAAGCAAGAGGTTCTGTTGGAGGAAATACAGGAGTACACGACACTGTAGTTAATCAATTGTTAGCTAAAATTGATGGAGTCGAACAATTAAATAACATCTTAGTTATAGGTATGACTAATAGAAGAGACATGATTGATGAAGCGTTACTGAGACCTGGCCGACTTGAAGTAATATATTTCATATGAATTTGTTAGCAACAATGTCATAATTACTTGAATATAGGTACAAATGGAAATAAGTTTACCTGATGAACATGGTCGTCATCAAATTCTAAATATCCACACAACACGTATGAAAGAATTTAAAAAGATTGCTGATGATGTAGACATGAAGGTAAATTATTTAAATAGTATAAACTTATTAATATTTATTTTTAGATCTATAAAATCTATATATATTTTATGTGTCTTAAATGTTTAGGAACTTTCAATACGAACTAAAAACTTCAGTGGTGCCGAGTTGGAAGGTTTAGTTCGTGCTGCTCAATCAACAGCCATGAATCGTTTGATAAAAGCCAATAATAAGGTAGAAGTTGATCCTGATGCATCTGAAAAACTTCAAGTGTGCAAGGATGATTTTCTACATGCATTGGAACATGATATAAAACCCGCATTTGGTGCTAGTGCTGAAGCTTTGGAACACTTCTTAGCTCGTGGTATTATAACTTGGGGTCCGTCTGTCAGTGGAATTTTAGAAGATGGAACATTGCTTACACAGCAAGCTCGCGTAGCTGATACATTTGGCCTTGTTTCTGTACTCATTGAAGGACCGCCAAACTCAGGAAAAACTGCTCTAGCTGCGAAGTTGGCAAAAGATTCAGATTTTCCCTTTGTCAAAGTGTGTTCACCAGAAGACATGGTTGGATTCACTGAAACAGCAAAATGCTTGCAAATCAGAAAAGTATAATCTTAGCAAATATCCTAATATAAAATTATTAAAAACACTCGAAATTGCCTCAAATTTTTAAAACTCATCTAAATTTGATTTGTAGTATGAAACATAAAACATAAAAATTGACATAATTGTGATACAATGTTATTTATAATTGTGAACAGGCATTTTTTTTTTGTGTATGGCAGATAGCTCAGGAGTAGGTCTTAAAGATCTAGTTTGGACACTTTTTGGCAGAATTTCTAATTGAGCACCATCTCAGTATAGTTAGGATACCTCTAACCTGCCCAGAAAGTGGTGCCACCTATGACCGGGATACGAATTGGTGACGACGCGTGTTATAACCGAAAGGTTAGGTTAATAAGAATAGTAGACATCAGCAATAAGCTTTTATCGCTGACAGTCACAGCCACACCTATTCTTAATGCATTTTAAGTTATTTGTACTAGTCAACTGTCGATGATAGACTAATATTTGCTTTTCGGGGCGGCATTGGCAGAAGAGCACCCATGCAGACAACTCGGCTGTCATCTACTATCCTTATTATGGACAGAGTATAAATAAAGACATCCTCTCATGTTATGTTTAAATTACTATTTGGAAGGATGTAATATTCTTTTAGCTATTAACCTCTATCACTATCAAATGCTCATATGAATCACTTATTTAAAAATAAAATAATCTGTTATTTTATTACAAAATTAATCATACATTCATAAATACCTATATACCTATATCTATATACAAATCAAACTTAAACTATAATTATCCTCATTCTATATTGTAATAGGTTTTAGTTAAAAATTTTAAATTAATCCATAATTTGGTAAAATTTGAAAAAAAAATGTATAAACTACTTTAAAATTTTTGAATCTCCTTCCATATTTATAATGTAAATTATTTTAAAATTTCATGAGACATTGAGTGTTAATTGATAATTATGCAAACTGCCAACTGGTATAAACTAAAATTTAAAAATTCTTATATTTTCTTTTCCAGATTTTTGATGATGCATACAGATCTCAACTTAGTTGTATTTTAGTTGATAATATTGAACGTTTATTAGACTATGGGTCAATTGGACCAAGATATTCTAATTTAACACTACAAGCTCTATTGGTTCTGTTAAAAAAACAACCCCCTAAAGGTAAAAAGCTTTTAGTGTTGTGTACCAGCAGTCGTAAACAAGTACTAGAAGAAATGGAAATGTTATCTGCATTTACTGCTGTACTTCATGTCCCTAATCTCAGTCAACCTGAAGAACTTATTACCGTTCTAGAACAATTTGATTTGTTTACAAAACAAGATATCCACAAGATATACAACCAAATATCTGGACACAAGTGAGTTTATATACTTAACAGTTTTTTAACTCTAAAAAATAATAATATGCCTTATACTAATGTGGATTTTTCATGGTTTTAGAGTTTTTATTGGTATAAAAAAGCTATTGGCTTTGATTGATATGGCCCGTCAAACAGACCCAAAAGTAAGAGTGATTAAATTCTTAACTAAGATGGAAGAAGAAGGTTGCCTAGATTTAGGTACTATGATACATTAGATGTTTTATTTATTGTTTTTTTTTTTCTAATTATTTAATTAATCAATTATTCACTAAATCGTTTTGAAATAATTATGGTAACATTCCGAAATTAGTTAAGAATCAACGGATGGGCTTTATTATTGTTTTAAATAAAAATCAAGTATTATTCCAATTTTGATATTTTTCTTTGCTTTTGTCCATATTAAAATATTATTTAATCTTATCTATATATTACAATGTTTTCAATATTCGTCCATTTAATTGTTATACATTATTGTTAATAATATGTTAAATTATATCATTCATTTTTGTTTTAAAGTACATTGCCTTTATATTTATTTTCTAAAACATAGTATTTGAACGTTATTATTATTTAATTTTATGATTCCTATTTATATATCTTTCATAGAAAATTAAGTAGTTTGGTAATTGTTTAATAAGTAGACAATACTGAAACTAATACTTGTTGTGAAAATATGTTCACTTTACTTTACTTATGAGTTTGATACTGAAACGCTAATTTATTTACTCTATTATAATCATTTATAATAAAGTTTGTTATTTAAAGACAAAAAAAATTTTTTAATGTATTATTCTAATATTTGATAGTTATTTTAATAGTATTGTAAACATTTTATAACTTGATTAAACTTAGGTTTTTGAAATTTCATATTATAAACAATATGTTAAAATATTTAAAAACTTTTAACTATTTTTAGTAACATTTTAATATCTCTACTGTAGGTATCTATTATATAATAATTAGTGAAATAAGTTTCAATGAACTAGTTAAAATTGTATTGAAAATAATTGAAATCTATTAAATTTTAAATTAATAGGAATTATTTTTAATATTAATATATTTGTAGATTGTGTTTGAAATGTTTGGATACTTGTTTTTATAGTGTATACTAGTCTATTCACAACTGAATTGACTTTAAATAAATGCTTTTAACATTAATATTATAATCAATATTTTCAAACTTGTTTTTAGTTTATGTTTACCAAATAATTTTGGTAAATTTTGAAATTAATTATACGTTTTTTTTTTTTTTTTTTTTGTCAAACTCAACATTTAAAGTTTAACTGACACTGCATTTTTGGCAAAAAACACAAAAAGAAGGATGGTCAAATGGGTAATGCTCTGCTATACAGTAGGTATTGAGTGGACCTCAGATATATATAGTAGATCACTAAAATGAATGTGTTAAATTTGAATCCAATAATAGGAATCATAGTATATGAAAAACGATTCTGAACGGAGATGATTTCTCAGCCTAGAACAACCGGGTGATGACAAAAGTGGTTTATATTATAGTGACCTGAAATTAAATCATGTACAGAAAATATTAATTTATACAACTGGTGTATGTTTTAAGTTTCTCCAGTTAGTAATTTTTAACAATAAAAAAAAATTTAAATTATAAATTACTTTATTGTATATAATTGTTATTTTACATGTGCATATTTGATTTTGTAAAAATTTAAATTTTAAACAAATTTTTATTTAATTGGCCAACGCTTAAGTTCTTTTGTAATTATTGTAATCCAAACTTATGGAAAATCTTTTATTCAATTTTTAATTCTTAGCTACTTATACATATTTAGCTACAAAATAATTTTACAATTTTTCGCAATTTTGTCATATTTCTGGAAAATTTGACTTAAAATCCTTATAAAAAAATGTGAACACGATTTTTGATTTTTTTTTTTTTAACTACAATAAGAACAACTTATAAAAAATTTTGTTTTTAGTCATTCATAATTTTTTTACCGACATTTAAAAAAAATCGAAAATTTCAGTTAGATAGCTCAAAAACAGTAAGAATATTTTGAAAATTTAAAAATTAAATCGTGTATAGATAACGCTAATATAAACATTTGGTGAAAATTTAATGTATTTACAGTGATTCATTTTTTATTTTTGAGTGACGACTTTATATAAAAAAAATCGATTTTGTCAAAAACTAAATACTTAAAATATATATATTGAGTATAAATTCCAGTTTTTCGGTTCCTTTATTTGTGGTTTTCCCGATTTTTTTGAAAACTGTTGGTAAACTTCTTACTTTTAACCGTTATAATGCACCAAGGATATTCAATTTCCCATCAAAAACCACCCTTGAAGTTTAATTAAAGCATTTTGTCGACAAATTATGGTATACACAGAAACAAAAACACACATTATTATAAATTTTTAAAATCAATACATTCATTACTCCGTTCAGTATCTAAAAACATACCGAGTAATGAGTAACTCACATCAAGTAACAAGTTTTCTATAATATATTGTCTAACTATATCATGGTTATATCTTTATTATTTGAGATTGATAACGAAACATTTTTATATTCTTCAGCGACATGGGATTGCTTTGCAGATTAAGAATTTGCTTCAGTCGATCCTGTTTCGTCTACAACCTTTAACAATATTATAATCGAGTTATTTTTAGATATCGTATATTTAGGTATTGTTTTATGTTTACCAGTAGCACGATCAGGGTTAATCTTTTTTAAGAGGAATTCCTCTGTGACTCTATCTCATATATCGCAAGGGTGGCAAACCTTTTGAAGACTATGTGCCAAAAATTACCTTATTTTTTTTTTCGAGCGTACTTGCGTACTATGAAAAATATGTATATTATATTCAATATTTACCGATAAAATTCAAGTTATTTCTTTTTGAGTTACGACCATACACAAAAATCGATTTTGTCGAAAACTGCATTGCGTAAAAAAACCCGTTTTTCTGTCACTTTTTTTTTTGTTTTTCCCAATTTTTTTGAAAATTACTGGAAACTTTTTTCAAGCTCTATAATAATGCACTAAGGATATTTACTCTGCCATCGGAAACCACCCCTGAAGTTTTGAATTAAAGCATTATTTCGACAAGTTATGCTGTACATACAAATATACAATGTACATAATAATTTTTATGTATTTCTAATTACAAAATAACTTAAAAACTGTAAAAATTCCCGTTTTTCCTTAACTTTTGGTTTATGTCTTCTGATCATAAAAGACATTTTTAGGAATTTTTAATTTTGACTTATAATATTGTATAGGTATTCATACACTGTACAGTACTACAGTGTACACACACACCATTGTAAAATTAATATTTTTATCGCTCTGTTCAGAATTTAAAACTTATCATTCAGCTTCTGAATTTAAAATAAATAAAATATTATAACATAATTTATGTCATGCATTTTCTAGTTATTCAGAATGTATTTATATTTTATTGTCAGCATCATTTAAACCTAACTAACTGAAAGCACATCTGCTGTAAATTAAACGTATTTTGGTTATCGTTTAAGTATTTATATTAAATTTGTCGATTGTCATTCAAAATGTTTGCGGACTTGTTTCCATTCTATGAACCACGCATAACAGAAAATTTGTGTTAAACAAAATCAATCTTGTGTTGTTACTTGTTAGTTTTTATATTACTATATTAGTATGAATTGACTATTGACCTATTATTAAATTCAAAGGTAAGAACATTATCTACGTCCGTACAACAGGCTTTTTGCGATATTTCAATTTCTATGTAAGTTTTAAGTGGATATGTTAAAATTTACAATTTATAAATGATCATTGTATTACAAAAAATTTAAATACCTTTTTAAAAACCAACATAATATAAATAAAAATGTGGTCATGTGGATTATAATTTATTGCTTATTATAGTTCTATAACATTTATACTGTTATCTAGCCATCTAGGTAACCGTGATTCAATTCACTGTAATATAAATTTAACAACATTGTAAGACTTTGACTTAGTTGAATATAAATTTGTTATATTGAACGTGAATCATAGATCAGAGTAAGAAAACAAAATATTTAAGTGTGCTTATGTCTAATAACCTTAATTTAGGGTATAATCCGTTAGTGGTAATTTTCTTTTTGATTGTTGTTAGTACTATTTTCTTATTGTTATTGTTTCTGTTTGGCATACATTTTTCAGACTCCCTTCTCCCAAAGAAAAAGTTTGAAATTGCACATATGGACAAACGGTAAATCTATAAATGTAAATATATATAATATATATATATATACAGTGTTTTCCCTAGGTTAGATACTCAATGACTACCACTAAATATTTTATGTAATTTTAACTCATTTATTCAAATGGTTATTTGCATCCAGTGAAGATGTAAGTATAATAGTATAAACATTTTAATAAATATCAAAAAACAAATTCTAAAAAAAAAAAAAAAACGTAAAAGGCACTAATGTCTAATAGGTAATGTTAGCATTTGAAATATTTTTCATTTAATACCTATAATTATTTTTATCTTAATTTACAAATAAAATAAGATTATACTACGTAAATAAAGTGTTAAAAACAAACGATTAACTTGATTATTCTTACATTTCAACTTACTTAGCCACATTATATTCAACTTTATCAATCTTGTAATAATAAAAAAAACATTTTAAAGATCTTTTTAAAAAACCTAGTAACCTAACAAAATCTATAAGAAAAAAAGAGCCGCCTTTTAAAAAATAAATGTAGTACACTGGTACCTATGTATAATGTATTGCGTTTGCGTATGAATATTCCAAAAGGGTTGACAAAAGAAATTTGTAGAAATGTATATTTTGATACTTCTTCGTTTTAACCTCTCGAAAACCAGAATTTCAATTTGATATCATCTAGCTGGAATTTTTTATGATCCTTTTTAGCGTGTACTATGATATGGGGGGGCGACATGAATCTAATGAGTATGTACATGTATATCTATATGTATATACGTAAATATACGTATTTAAGTACCTACTTAATATAAATAGTATAAAACCATCCAGATACGGCCATACGGGATCCACTCCGTTTTTCGTGTCTTTAAATCATGAACTAAGATATCTTAGTTCATGCTTTAAATGCTTTAATTATTATCTTTTAAACAATTCCAAAAGCGAGGCCAATGCAGCTATCTCGGATTTGTACAATCGTAAATTCTGTTCTATAATAATTATATTATTATACAGATATCAGGGGACAACGAGAACACTGAGAATTCGTGGTTTACGTGGTTATATGGTTCACGATGGAGTAGCGGCAGATCGTAAGTGCGGTAATATTGTCGCCAATAAATGTTGCAACGTGGAGCTCATGCATAATTAATAATGGTAGATACATTATTCCCAGAAAAAAATGTGCCAAATTACAATATTATAATTTATAATATATCGATATGTACGTTGTAACTGTATAATAGTGCTGTATGACCTTATAGTAAAATATGTATATTGGCTGTAACCTACTGCAGGCTGCAATCGTTGCTATCGCTCATAAATAAATAATAAATAACAATAATATTATAATACCTACACATAATATTATTATATATTTTTTGTGATAAAAAATTATATATTTTATGGTAACGTGTATATTATCAGACCGTGCTAAATATAGCACACATGTAGTAGTATAATATTATTATGATACACGTACAACACATTACACAATAATATAATATAATATAATATAGTTGGTTATCGAATAAACATAGAAATAAAAAAATGACCGACGACGGAAAGCATTTTGCGCGCAGATTACGAGCGTTTGGCATTCTCCCACTGCACCAGCCACACCGGACGTGATAAATTCTGCAAATTTTCATCGCCATTTATATACGAAATTTAAACGTTCGGTTAATGTGGACATGTGTCTGGACGGTCCGCGTCGCGTTCTCGCTCAGTGGCGTAATAGCGCGCGTGCAATAATAATAATAATAATAATAATTATTATTATTATTATTATTATTATATGATAATATTGTTGCGATCTTACGTCGCGATACGACCAATAGGTATATAATATACGAACATTACGAACACAGAACGCGTGTTGTGACTGTAGCTAATATCGCCTCGTGTTGTTATATTATTTACAGTCGAAACCGGTTGTGCTTCAGAGGGGATCGCGGATTCGAGGCGGCGTGCGCGAAAGGCCACGCCACTGCACTAAGTTTTTCTGAAATTTCCACCACTACCGTCGAGTGCCAACGACGACTACTGAATAATATTATTATTACCTACCTTCCTACAACAGGCGCGGAATAGAATAGCGACGATTTACTATTGACGAAATATTTCACGCGTAGTCGTAATACTCGATAGTCATAGTGTCGCTCGCGCGTCCGCACACGGTCCGCGTCTGAGCAAAATCATATCGTCCTGAAACCGTCAGTGCCTACCTGTTGTGTAAATACCTGCGACACGAATATTCAACTTTGTCATTTAACTTACTTTTGTCGGTCGCTATTCGTATTATATATTTTATCGTGTTGTCTCGTTTGTAGTCATCCGACAAACGCGTTTCCGATCTTTCTAGTGCTCAGACTGCTCGACGACGATACGTACAATTTACGTACGCTGCCATTATACGGACGTGAAATTATTATTACGATTTACGACGTTTGTGCGGTGCAAAACACGATTGTGTCGCGTCAAACGATGATGCTTCCACCGTCAGGCAATTTATTGTCCCCGAGACCGGGTAGTCGGAGGATCCGGTTCACGCCGAAAGCTCCGAAATCGCAGGGATGAACGCACCTCAGCAATGCCAACCATGGCAATGTCCACGCAGAGTCTGTTGATGCACAGCGAATGCTGCATCACGATCCACAGCCGGCCCAAGTAAGTTTCTCAAACGATTATAACGATGATATTTTATATTTATTATCATATAATATTATGATAGGTATATTAAATATTAGTTAATTATAAAATAATAAAAATGTTGTTTTTTCATCGGTGTGTGTGTGGAGGGGGCTGTTTCTGGAGATCCTGGAGCGTCACTGCAACCATGGTTGTATTTTTATAGCGATTTTTCTTTTTGAAAAATGTGTTTCTTATTAATATAGAGTAATTTGTATTCATTATTTAAGGAAGGGGCAAAATAATTATTAATGTTTTTTTAAAAAAAATAAATATATAGAATAGGAAAATGTTAAAACCTTTGGCCCTTTCAAGTTTCAAGGTTAGTTGGAAGTTTAATAAAATAGAACGATTAGTGGAACTATGACTAGTTAGACTATAAGTCTATAATCCTTATTAGGTATAGTGAGCTAAAGTTTACTTATATTAATATTTTAAATTTTAAT
Organism: Aphis craccivora; assembly: GCA_009835225.1. Taxonomy (NCBI): domain Eukaryota; kingdom Metazoa; phylum Arthropoda; class Insecta; order Hemiptera; family Aphididae; genus Aphis; species Aphis craccivora. The sequence goes on along the minus strand of VUJU01001278.1, from coordinate 12,107 downwards.
GACAAATTAGTAATTAAATTAAACATTCACAGAAAATAGTGTTCAAGCTCATGCTCAAGCATAAATGCATAAAGCAAAGAAAAAATTGTTTTATTCAATAAATTAAATCTTAAAGCAAGAAAATAAAACAATAACAACTCATATTATAAAATATGGAAGGTAAATACTATCCTTCCCTAAAATAACTCTTATGTGAATAATATTCTTCTGAGATAATTCAATCCATTGTGATAGTTGATCATTTATAAATAAAGTTATATACTTAACTACTAGCTTCTAATTATGTTCAATAGTGTACTGTGTGTAATGTTTTTTAATAACAAGATTGTGAAAACAAATATTTTGCTGTTTTGCAACAGCGCTAAATTTAATTATTCTTAATATTACCTTTGAATTCCTGAATGAACTTTTAATATTGAAATTATTTATTAAAATCATAATATTTACATAATTCTTCTTAATCTTTGTAACTTTAATACTGAAGTAATGTTTAAATAAATAGATTTAAATATCATAAAATAATCATCTAAAACTCATTAGTATTCTCATAAGAAAAATCTATGAGAATAATTTTACAATTTACTTCATTGTGTTTAGCCATAATTTTTAATTACCTACTATTACATTCAAAAAATATTATTTAGAGTGAGTTGGTAGAGAAATAATAATCTATTTAATAAACAATAGTGTTATCTAAACGATTTATAAAAAAGCAACCTTTGATTTGTGTTCAATTTATATATAATTGAATTTGTATGATGTACTTATTTACTATAAATTAAATTGTATATTTTAAATGATCTATAATCTCGATAAAATATCAAGATTAATTAGAATTTTATGACTGTTTTTCACTGGGTATTTTTTTTTTATAAGTATTCATATTTTATTGGTACTTACATACAATTTACAATTTTTGCACTAAATTGTATTCTTAATTTTAAAGCTAAAACTCTATTTTATTTTTTCAGAATGAACTGGTTAATAAACATTATTATTCTTCAAGTGCTTCTTGGTCAAGTATTTTCGGACTTATTGTGTTTAAGTAGTGATAAATGCTCATGTAAGCATCATGTTTACAAAGATGAAATACAAGTGGAATGTGGCTTATCAACTGTAGAAGCCAATTTGATGGAATCCATAATTAAAGTTGAATGTAATTCAGATAAAATACATTGGGAACAGCATTTTGATCAAATCAATATTAGAGATTTACATTATGCCAATTGTTTATTATCAGATACAGGAATTCATCAAACCATCTCAACACTTGGCATTAATAAGGTTCAAAATATGAAACTAGTTTCCATGAGACTCAATGGTAGTCTAGAAAATGGTTATTTGTCGAATTTGGAGAGTGTGAAGACGTTAGATATTACTTTAACTAAATTAATATTAACCAATGGATCATTTGAGGGGACACCTAACCTAACAAAATTGTATCTCAGACATAACTACATTGAAGAAATACCTAATGGTGTATTCAAATCCCTTACTCTTTTAGAAATATTAGATTTAGGAGACAATAAGATAACTGAAATAAATAGTGATCTATTTTATGGTATTCCATTGAAAGGTTTGAATTTGGACTCAAATTATTTAACGACTTTGGACTTAAATGTTCAGAGTCTAAAGCATTTGGATGTAGCCAACAATAGAATTAAATCTATAACTGTTGGAAATCTCAGTAAACTTGTTGATATATCATTAAACAAGAATGTTTTAGTAACAATGCCAGACCAAACATTTAAAAACACTTCAATAGAGTCTATTAGATTCAGCTATGGTAGTTTTACCGCTCTACCTCATAGATTTTTAACTAACTTAGACAGATTACTTTATGTTTATCTCAGGTCTTTAAACATAGAAAGAATACCAGAAAATATGATTTGGAATTCTTCGAACATTATAGAATTGTCATTAGCTTCAAATCGGTTGAATGAACTGCCAGTAATGTTTTTTCGGGATGCTGGAAAAATGAAAATGTTAGATTTATCTAAAAATAAAATTGAAACTATCGACCATGAATTGCTGAAACCATTAATAAAGCTTGAGACTTTGGATTTATCTAATAATTTAATAGTTCAAATTAATAATTATGGCTTAAGGTATTTAAGAAACTTGAAGTACCTCAATTTAGAAAGAAATAAGATAATAAATTTTGGACGGGAAGCATTAAATGTCCCAAAATTAACAACATTGAAATTGGCTTATAACAAAATAAGTAGCCTGATCTCAAATCATGAATTCTCATTACATTATTTAGATGAAATTGAAACTATTGACTTATCAAACAATTTTATAAATTGCATTGATCCTGGCTGGTTAAATTTAATTAAGTTAAATAATATTAATCTAGCAGGTAATAACTTCACTATACTTAGAATACAAGATATTCAGTATATAAATGAAATTGTAAGAACTAATCTTAACAATAATCCATTAGAAGTAATTGATTTGTCAGATTTAGAAGTATTTGCTAGAGCACAATCACCGCCACACAATTTTTGGAATAATAGACGAATAAATCTGTCTAGTGATAAATTCATTTGTGATTGTCGTAATTATGAGTTTGCAAGATTCTTACATAACCAAATGCCAAAAGTAGTGTACAAGTATTTACAAATTGAACAAAAATTGATATGTAATGATGGTTTGCGTACAGAATTTTCAAATGTAAATATGGAAAGTTTAACATGCGACTGGAACATTTTTGAAGATGTAGATAAGACTGATTGTACAGAGTGTGAGTGTACTTACCGTCCTCATGACAAATCTGCCTTAATGAATTGTTCAAATAGAAATTTAACATTGGCACCAGAAATAATAATTTCAAGTAGAAATATTAATTATACAGAACTGAATTTAAGAAATAATTCCATCACCAAGTTGCCAAACTATGAAAATTTGAATATCAAAAAGTTAAATATTGGTTATAACAATTTAAACACTATTAACATAACGCATTTACCCAAAAATCTTGTGGTAAGTTGATGAAATTAGTTTAATATTAAAACAATGAATTTACTATAATAAAAATGAATTTTTATTGTTTTATATTCTGAGTGAAGAAAATTTAATTTTAACCTGTATATAGTTTTGACAATTATAATTTTTCTACTAATTGCATTTTTTCAATTACCTTAACTATTAATGGAAACTTTAACCTATATAATTTATATTTTAAAAAATGTGTTTCTATGTCTGTCAAAACCTATTCTTTTTAAAAAATAATGATTCTAGAACAAGCATGTCTAACGCACAACCCATGGTCATCAGAATCATTAGAAAATTACTACAAATAAAGAAAAAAAAATGTATTATGTATAGGTACTTATATATACTTTCCAAGCAACAATTGTAATACTTTCAAATAAAATAATTTTTTTTTTTAATAAGTTAGGTATTTGTGTGGCCCCTATAATATTCTATTTTGACCCAATTCATACTTTACATTCGACATGCCTAGTCTAAAAGTTCATTGACATTTTTGGCAGTTATTTAATTTAGTGTTAAACAGATATAAACATGACAATTTCAGGTTTAATATTTTAACATATTATTTTCTCGTAATATTTTTTTATCTAAAAATAAATACAATTTAAAATGTATTTAAAAAGTCTTTAGCCATTAGTAGGACTTGAAACCTCTGGAATTTGCATCTTTGTCAGTTTGAAATCATTTATAAATCTATTTTTTTTACTAAAATTGATTCAATTCCGTAAATCAGAGGTATTCAAGTTGTGCATAGTGGATTCAAAGGGCAAATATTTTTATAATATGTACAATATGCCCTTAAAGGATATCCACATATTGTGTTATGTTTAATCTAACAAATGGGCAACCTAAAGTTTTACATTAATTTATTTTCTCTGTTATTTTAAAATTAAGAGTGAATTGACTTGGTATTATATTTAAAAGTAAGATCATCAAAGGATTTTGTTGGTATTTTAGTTTTTAAGTACTATGATTTTGTAAACAATTTACAAGTTTAAAATAGTCATTACATGTTTTATAGTCAAAATATTAATAAAAATGTTTGAAATACCATTTGTTATAATTTTCCCTTTAAATTTTATAATAGATTAGTTCATTCTAATTTTAAAAATAACAGTAAAATAAATTATTGTGAAAATAAAATTTGCTGTTTTATATTTGTAAGATGGAGATAGAATATGCATATGTGGCATCCTTTTAATGCAAATAGATATTGTTTTAATGTTGTAGAGCATATTTTACATTTTATAAGAAGTATTATAACGCTCATTATAATTTAATATTTTTTTTATACAATTTTAGTACTATAAACATCAAACCCTAATTATTATTTTTTAATAATATGGTTACATGGCACTTTAAAAAGTCGTATAATGTACTGTAGTAAATCTGAAGTCACTCAAAATTGTTTAAAATATACCACAATAATTTCTTAAACCCAATTTTCTACTTTAAAATTAAAGGTTACCTTAAAATGGGTGATTGAATATAAACTTTTTAACATAATTTTTTACTATTTAAATTTTTATGATTAAATTTTATAACCTATGTTTTTATTTTAGGAATTACACATTGAGCATAATAATCTTACGATGATTAGTGAGACGAATTTGAACAATACATTACCCAATATAAACATCTTAACAATGAATAGTAATTCATGGATATGTGATTGTGATGCCAAGAATACTATAAATTTTATTCATAAATATTCATCCAAGGTAAAACAATGAGCTTTTAACAACTATAAGTTATTATATTTATTATATATGTATATATATTTTTTTTTTAATAGATTTTTGATTTGGCTAATATCACCTGCTATCAATCAACAACTCTATTATATACCCTGACTGTAGAAGAAGTATGTTTAGAAAGATTAAATACTGCCACGATCATTATTGCATCTATGTTTTTAGCTGTATTTAGTTTAGTATTAAGTTTGTTATGGATTTTGTATAAAAATTATAAGACAAAAATCAAAATATGGCTGTATTCTCATAATATAACATGGCCAATATCTGAAGAATCTCTCGACCAAGATAAAAAGTATGATGCATTTATTAGTTTCTCTCACAAAGACGAAGAACTAGTTGCAAAGCATTTAGTGCCAGGCTTGGAAGGAGGCAATTCACCATTTAAACTTTGTCTGCACTACAGAGACTGGGTGGTCGGCGATTGGATTCCTGCTCAAATCGCTCGTTCAGTTGATGAATCTCGAAGAACTATTATTGTATTATCACAACATTTTTTGGACAGTGTTTGGGGTCGTACGGAGTTTAGAACAGCTTATTCCAGTGCTCTGAACGAACGGCGCAGTCGTATAATCGTCATACTTTATGGAGAAATGTCAACCAAAGATTTAGATCCCGAGTTAAAAGCTTATTTATCCATGAACACTTATATTAAATGGGGAGATTATTGGTTTTGGGAGAAATTGAGATATGCCCTTCCACATAGACCAGAAACGAAAAACAAAATTAGAACTAAGATTATAGTACCCGATAAATTAAATCCTACATTGTTGACATGACATTTATTTTGTAACTGAAAACATGTTTTAATTGTAATATAAATGTAATAATATCTAAAAACATTTTTCAATATGTATATTTTAAGACAGTTAGGTATTTAATAAGTTGTATTTTTTATTTTTGTTATACAATTATATGTTTATGTTAATGTTTATTAGTTATAATTGAATACAAATTTAAAAATAATAAATTTTTTTTTATTTTAAATGAAAAATGTCATAAATACTGTGTTACCGACAATTTTATTGTATCAAATATGTTTAAGATATTCATATTTATTGTTAGTTATAATTAAATTTACATAAAAATTAATAAATTTTAACATGTGCTATAATATTTGGGATAATTTTTTTACTTAAACCCAAACTCAATAGTTAATTAGTCATTACCATGATTTCACAAAATAAATCAATTATCAACTGAACAAGACAGGAGGAGATAAGTATCACTGTATCAGAAGAGTATGAAAGATGTACTAATCTTTCAAACAAATTAAATTATTAAAATTTTAGTACTACTGTTATACTTTTATTTTATAGCTAAAAAGTTAAAACTAAAATATTTCAGAAGAATAAATAATTAATTTAAAGATGTATTAATAGTATATAAAAATAAACAATCATTCATAATAGTTATTTAATAGAGAAATAGTAAAAAATTGTTTTATACACTTCACTTAATATAAAATTAAAATTAAATAATAAAATAACAAAAAAAAAAAAAGAAATCATATATTTGAAATTGTATATAACAAAGCTTTTGTTTAGTCTTTTTTTATTTATAATCTCACTTATTCTTTAAATAAACTGATATAAACATTTAAATCTTAAAACATATAACATTTTATAAACTTGAATAAACACGAACGAAATTGTCCTAAATTATTAATTGCTATATACTTGTAACAAAATCTAAAAGAATAAAATGTAAAAAATATCAAGTAAATATAGTTATTTTAATTTAAAATTTTTAATTTGCTCTATTATAATAAAAGAAACAATAAATTAAACAAATAATATTTAAAAATATATATATATTAAAATAATGTTAACAATGAATTCTATTTTATCACTGTTGTTTATTAAATTTATTAATTCTATTTTTATTACTTAATGGACATCTACTAATAGTATGTGCTTTAGTTCCAGTTGCCTTACAATGTGGACACGTGTACCTTGATAAAAACGGACACTTCACATTCCCTAGTTCATCTTTAACAAAATGTGTTCTATAAACTGATTCTTCTTCACCATTGTTTTTACAAAAAGCACAGTGTTGATTATTTGGTAGAAACGGAGCATCAGGCAGCTTAATTGATATTTTTTTAGATGGCGGAATTCTAGTAGATTTAATAGATTCTTTTTTAGATTCTTCAATAATATTGTATTCAGGCTTTTCAGATTGTTTTTGTTTTATAGGTTTGGAATATTTTATGATTTCCGCATATGATACAGTCTTTTCATCAATAGTAGTATCAGATCTAGAACTATCAGAGTCAATGCTGCCATTTTTGGAATCATCAACCTCTATGACATGTATTTTATTATTATTCTCTTCAGGTGATTTTTGTAAATCGTTATTATTTTTAGACATTACTTTTATAGGTGTAATAGGCTCTTCAAAATCTAATGGCGAACTAGATGCTGAAAATGATTCGACAGAACTAGGTGTTGGTACTAGTATGGTGACTAATTTATTGGGTAATTGAACTTTAAGAGTATTATTATTTGTTAAATCCCTCTGATTATTATTGTAATTGTAATTGACACTATGAACAAATGTATTTTGTGAATGTATTGGTCGTAATACTGGACGATTAGTCCATGGAACTGTAGATTCTTTAAAAGATGGCTCTGAATATAGTTCACCAAAATCAAACCAACGGGATTCTGTTAATTTAGATATAAATTATTAGTTTATTATATTATAATATATATATTAATTTAAATTATAATTGTAATTGTTCAGTACATAAAGAGTTATCTAGTCTTAACATAAATGAATGATAATTTATTTGATTGATAGCTCTAGAATATAATATACAAGAAAATATTAAGTTATTAATTAGGGTTACCAAATTTTGAAATCCTCAAACTGGGACATAATATTTATTGAACTATTGTTTTGATGTAAATCTTTTATGAAAATAAATACATCCTTTTTTATTTAATATTTTAGAACAATTATTGATAAATTATACAATGTACCTACAATATTATTCTATGTTTTATTACTAAATAATACAACTTTTTCTCCAAGCTTTAATTAACTAGGACAAACTAAATATTGGCCTAGACCAAGAAATATTTTTAAAACCAAAGCAAATGGCAAACCTAGTTACATTAATGATACAAAGCTTTAAGAGCAGGTGATGATTAATTTAATATTTTTAGTGTTAGACAAAAACACAAGTAGATAATTAACTATTATTATTTATTGTCTGAAATTGTAGTAAGTTTAAAATAAGAACACTGATTTTCTTTTAAATTTATTTTTATTTGGCTCAAAAATTATAAAAATTATTCATAACAAAAATGATTACATTTTATTTCTTTATCACTTCATTCAATCCAGTACAATATTTTATTTTGTAATCTAATGAAACTGTTGGGCAATTTTTAATTTCAGTTAGTCATTCAAATCAAACTTAGGTTTATTTTGAAAAGTTCCTAATATCACTAATATAAATTAATAAATTAGTGGTAGGTAATGGATTTTTAGTGAGAATAACATATTCACCTTTGGCAATATTGAAACAACTGGGCAGACTGTCTAATGTTTTTATTTTATCTTATTAAAACACAATAAACCCTTGTATGTAGAGAAAAGTACAACGTACAAATAAATAAATCGATAGATAACATACTTATGAAATTAGAGTCTTAAACGTAATACTTTGAAATATTACTGCAAAATAGGGTGTGACTTTAAAATCCCGACGAACCTCCTTCGGCTCACCCTATTGTACAATAGCATTTCGTGTAACTTTAAAAATTGTAGTGACATTTTTTGGTGCTTAGGTAGTTAGTTCAATAATAATGTAGTCTTTTAACAGATATTTTAGTGTCGATAGCTTGTTCAACAGTACTAGAAATTTGGTTCCTTCAATATTATCGTCGTCTATCAAAATAGGTCAGGTACCTAATCTACCTACGACGTGTTTGTTTAATGAGCGAGTAACGCAAAGAACGCGATCAAACAATATGCAATAGGATCCGTTCGCGCGGAGTAAATAACGACCGTCGGGGACGGAGGGAACACGAAATCCACTTACTAATTACACTTATATTAGAATATTAATCGTCCGACAACAACAATAGGTACTCACGGTAATAGTTCACGTGCATCTCTGCGATGTTCATTACGTCGTCGTAGAACGACGAGCTCATACACATGTTTGGAAAACGTTTCGAGTAGTAAAACGTCATTTTGCGCGAGTTGCCGGACCGCTCGGCGGCGTTCTCTCTGGAAGCTCTGTTGAGGAAACGGAATGGGAACTTTTGCAAGAGCACTGCTGCCCTGTCGTACATCTTTTGCTGGTACGACGACCCATCGTCAAACATCATTCCGTCGTGAAGGATCATGGCGCGCGCGAACGCCGTGCACAATAAATATTATTATCCTGGGAACGGCCGGGTACGGTAATGATTATTGCTATAAATATTATGTTACTATATATTATTACTCTTAATATTGCAGTCAAACAATCGCATTATTTCACGTTATCGCCGTCAATCGTTTCGGCGGCGCAACGCGAAAAACATTATAAAATACAACAAAACTATAGCCGACATCGATATACACATAAAAATATTCATAAATATATATATATTGAATATATTGAATATACGTGAAATAATTTAATGGGTTTTATAATGTTATATATGTCAAGTCGCGTTCGCCGCTCAAAGTGAACAGTTTTTGGTACTGGTACACATGTCGCTTCGAATCAAATGTCGATTTGTCCGCAAGACAGAATACTGAATATGTTTACGTTAGATAACCATGCTATTTTCGTGCCAGGGAAAAATGTGGGAAATACCCTCATCCGTTATCATACATCGGTCTTGTGTTTATTTCGTCCGCCTATGGTAAATTGTGTTTATTTCATTGCTATCAGTGTCGCGCTATCACGTTATCACACCATACTACCATAGTAAAATATTATATTTTCAATTTTTCATATTATTTCATAACATTATTAATTATTATTCCCTGATGGCTGATGATGTTAATACAATTATAGGTATTACTCAAGGTGAATCCACCTTGGTCTTGGTATTACCACAGAATAGATACAATATTATTATATAATATTATTATTATTATTATTATTACAATATTATTGGTATTACTAGAATTTGGAGTTAATAGACTAAAACGGCACTAAAACTTATAGTTTATACTAATTACAATTTAAATTACTATATAAATATATATTATTATGATTTATGTTGTATTATAGCATTGAATATTCCCTGCTATTAACTCACGCCTTATATTTACAGTTAATTTATTATATATATTAATTATATACAGGATTAAAATATTAAAATATTAATGTACTAATTAAATACAAATTGATGATTGACGATTGAAGTTTGTCTAAAATATTAAAGTTACGTATTCCCTGTAACGTCTGGACGCAGCTTCTTTGCTTCAGCCGCATTCAAATGCTACAGGGAAAACGTTATAGTACGTTTTAACTTCATATTATATTACCCTTCCAATATTATTAGGTAGGTATGTGTTCATCCAAGTCGATCACTTAAATTAAATTCTGTTTAATTTTGCTTTTCAAACAACCGTTCTATGTTATTGAGCTGTTCCTTATCGTTTTAAAATGCTTAAAATGTTCCTAAAGCATTCTTTACCAATTTGGACTTGCAACTGGATTTTGGAGTAAAATATACAATCATTGAAATTTGATTTCATTGAGTCAATATAAATTTGGTTTAACGTTAAGAAAATAAAACCGTTATATTATAAACTTATTACATTATTAATATTAGAAATATTTATTAGGGTATGTTTTTTTATGAAATGAAAAATCGAGATATTATTTTGCCAAAATATGTATTAAATATTTAACATATACCAATATAATTTTCATTCAACATTAATTTTTAATATTAAAACTATACAAAAATTAGATAGGTACAGAATAAAAAAAACAAATGAATAAGAACAACTAGACACTATAGTTACTCTAGCTAGTGCTAGATTGTAAAACAGATATAAAAAATCATTACCTATCTTATCTTATTTATTACGACGTTGTCTACTACGATTTATAATACATTGCACATATTTCTTATATAATAACTAAATAGTAAATACTTATAAGTTATAATGATTACCTCTTATTTATAATATGTCTATGAATAAGAAGTATTTTTAAAAAATTCAAATTATTATGTATTTTTATGTAAAATATTTATATCTAATTTATAAATATACACTTACTTTAAATGACCAAATGTACTAGGAAAAATTTAATATGTTTTAGTATTATATTGTACTCATAGGCACAAATAGGGTGGGGCTAGGGGGGCTAAGCCCCCAATATTTACTCTTATAGTCTTATATTAATTAAAATTAAATTTACCTATTAATAATCAAATGTTGTTTTGGACTGCTCCCTATGATTGTAAAAGTGTAGGTACTATATGGTCAATATATATATTTTTTTTACATTGCAGATAATTAGAGAGTTAATTTATTTATGAAGTATTGGGAACATAAATATTGCGCAAAACTTCGAAAACTTTACCGCACTTTACCGCACGGTAAAAATGTCGCGAGTTAAAATAACGCCCGTGTGTTCGGAAATTGAAAACATGGATGAGATCAACAATGCTCCAAGAAAGATTCAGTAGTTTAGGGTTAATTAATATTAAAAAGGATATTAATATTGACACGGTATCAGTATTAAATGACTGCCAAATTTAACAGGAGAATAAATTTAATACTGTAGTTACCTATTATCTAGTTAATAATAAATATAATATGTGCATTAAGTAGTAATTTGATACTATAAGCTAATAAAAAAAAATATATTTTTATTTAGGTGGAAGGGGTGTGGGGAATTTTTGTTAATATATTAAACGACTTGAGCCCCCGCCAACGTATCTCCCTAGTCCCTATTTGCGCCTATGATTGTACTTAGAGTTTTAGGCTTTAGCTAGGGTGTTATCGTTATGACTTTTGAAGCATGTATCATACAATACAAATATGTAGGTATTTACGATTTAAATAGACATTTTTAATTTCAATACCGTAACTTTAAGTGAAGACAGTAAAGTAAATCTTGATAATAATTTGAGAAGCTAAAAATATGAAAGTAAAAAATGTCTAGCATTTTTGTTAATAATTCAGAAAAATGAAAAATCAGTAACTTTTCCATGCAAAATCATTTTTTTATTTTGATTTTATCAAAAACGCCGCGAATAGGTAACCATGCGTAGGCGTTCGCAGGGGAGTAGGGAGGGCATGGCCCCCAGCTTTTGTGGCCAATGTTTGTATACCTATTACAGAATTTTACCTATCCTAACTTAGCATTATATATATATATAT
>VUJU01001277.1:0-45415 GCA_009835225.1 Aphis craccivora | reverse complement strand
TCTCTCTCTCTATATATATATATTATGTATATAATACGTGCGTTGTATGCGTATTACAGTGTACCCTTCTTATACCTACCACCCATCAGCCAACGCAACCACCCACCCAACCGTATGCCGAGTATGGCACGCACGCACCGCGATCGCTTTCCCCGGGCCGAAACGGCTCTGCGGCACGGGCGTAAACATCAAAATCTGGGGGACGGGCGGCGGCGGCTCGAAACAACTGTGAGCACGTTAAATAAATACGCGGTCGTCCGGGGCCTACCGAAAGACCGCGTCAACGGTACGGCTATCGCTCGGTAAAATATATAAATTATTATTACCCACTTATCGGAATAATGAATACCTAAAGGTTAGATTATATATATTATAAGGTCTACATCAGAGCAAATTGTAAAGGTTTTAAAAGTGTTAACCACAATCCACAGTGAATTTTAATGTTAGCACTCCAAGTCTTGTAATTATCTTAAATAATAATTAAATATACATTGGACACGCACCACTATATGGTCCAAAATAAACTGTCAGACTTTGATCGAATAGAGATGTATTATAGTCTTCAATAGTGAAACTATTTTAAATAAACATACTGAAAACAAATGTAAGTACATTGTAATTAATTTTCCAGTATATCTGTTACTGATTAATAAATGCAAATAATTTACAGTTTCACAAATAATTGTATGATTGATTTAAATAATTAAATTTATAATTAATTTAATATTATTAATAATATGTATAGATATCAGCTATGTAACTGATAAAAGTATGGTAAATGAAAAGATTGAAGAACTTAGCAAATCATGGATCTATTTTCTCTAGAATGCCTTTAGTGCTTAAATACCCTAATAGCTTTGGATGATTTGCCCCTATGATAAGACCGAGTTTTATAATGATCCGATAGTCATCACGTGTAAAATTTTGACAAATCGTGTTCATTGATGTCCCTTCGTAGCGTTTGGTATAGAAAGGCCCGAGAATCGTTGTATTGAGTCAATCAAGAACGAAAAGATAACCATATTCGTATTCGAAAAAAAAACACACGTTACCAAAAGCCGCCGCAACCGCTCAACCACAATGATGGAAGCGAGTTAAAGAAACGGGAACGTTTCGAAAACCCCCTTCCCTGAGCTGGAGCTTTGTTCAGTTAAATTATAAGTAGTTAATATTATGCGACATCTTCACCGCATAATATACATTATATGTTATATGTTTAGTCTATTCAAATTTGATCTCGAGTATTCGAGCTCTGCGGTATTAGTCCCAACTATTTATCTATTAAACCGTGTAATTATTTCATTACGACGATGGGATAAGTAAGGGTTAAAAATAAAAAATGTATAAACATTAAGTAAAATGAAAAAATAGTAAAAAAATAGTTTCCCCGGAAATTTATAGTTGCTCGTGATTATATTTATCTGACTTGCAAAAAAGCACAGCCCGTTTAAGTATTTGAATAAAATACGTGAAATTTTAACTGTGCTTGAATTATCGTCGAAACGCAAATACGAGGAAAATAAAATCTTATACAAAGTTAAATAACAAATTATAAGACATTTAACATTATTATAACTGAATAAGAAATTTTCAAATACACCTTAATGGAATATTGAATAGTGATATTTTTTATAATCCTAATGTGTTTTACAGTTAACCAAATGTACCTACGTTATGTATATTATGAATATAAGTTGTGGTGTATAAGTATTTAGTTAATTCAAAGGCGACCAAAGTTTGACTGTTGTATTGCAATAAAGTAGGCAAGATCAATTTCCGGTATACAATTTGTTATCATTAACTAGCGTCCGTAATTAGGTACAGTTTCACGGGGTGTAATACACCTTATACCTATATACAGCGAACCGCGTTACGGCCGTTTGAACTCAACGTTTGCGGATTCACCTTTCTACGCCACTGCACGCAGTACAACCGTCATCTAAATGTATGATGTAGTTTATTTAACTGCGTATATCATAATATTATGAACAAATACAACAGCAGTATAAAATACAGTAGCAATAGGCTACAGGAACACCGGATGCGTGTGTTCGTGGAGCGAAAAAAATCTACCAGAAATTACGAAAAAAGGTGTGCACTGTGCAGTAGCATTTAACGCACCCAGAGAAACATGACGAAATCGTGGTGAAAATATTCTGTATTATACTACATTAAAATTGGTTGGGGAGAAATTAACGAATACGATAATATTATTTTATTATACGCATGCAGTGTTGTGTTATACACTTATACTTGTGTGTATAATGTATTCGTAATAGGTACACACTAAAATTAGTGACGACTTCCGTTTTTGCAATAGCTGTTCGTATTGTATATTTTTTTTTATATTATAAATCGTGTACACGCACACGACCGCAATACCTATAATGATTAAATATTTTAATCCCTCGTTTGTAGGCGCGTGCACGGACCACCACCAAACAATATGGTATTGTGTTATTCGTATTTAAACAGAGCTAAACATTCATTTAGCAGATGTACATAACATTATTGTTTGTATAAAATATACACAATGAGTGGTGAATGAAGGCGTAATTGGTTTGTCGGTATAATATGAATGTTATACTGCAGGAAAACATATAATAATATATATATATTATATATATATGAGTGTATAGTTGATCCTATGCGTATGCGTAGGTATTCGACTAAACTGCACTGTTGTGTACTTACTATAAGTATATAGTATATACATAAACATAAGGGCCATATCATAATTTTGTGATTAGTCCTATATATCTACGCACATAACATAATATGTTTATACAGTAGGTATACATATATACGTTTTAGTACTCGTGTATATAACATGCATATATCTTTAGACATTTTTTCTAATTACAAAAATATTATTGCTGTCTTGTTGTATATATAAAAGTATTTGTGTTTTTTATAATTCAATTGAAATGATTAACTTTTACTTAACAAAAGTTCAACCAAATCTTTATAGTGAATTTGTTTTTAGTATTTTTTATTATTAAAAACATATGTAAATGCTATATGAATTTAATTATTATTTCTAAATAACCTATGCTTTCATATTAATTATGTTACTATGATATTACTTTTATGGTTCACCGTTAACTTTAAATAAACAACGCACCACGTGAATTATTAATTTTGATAATATTGTTTTACACTTTTATTTTCATTTATCATCGTACATTAAATTAATTGGATTACTTCAGCAGGGTCCATAATTGAATGAGTTAGCTTAAGTACATAAAAAATGTATTTTTTATTATTACTAGCGCTTTCGTATCGATTGTATTTTTCGCGGTGAGAAACAAATCGAAGTATTTCATTTTATACGAAAACTACTGATCCGCGATTCTAGACATTTTTTCAAATTAGATGATATTAACCTTGTTTCTTTTTCTTTCTAAAATACAAGACAAATACTGTGTTGTTATACTGTGGTAAATGAGTAAAAGTAATCATTTCATATTATTAAAATAATCAGTAGGTAACCAATACTCTTCACAAGTAGAAAATATAATATTAAATTTACAAATTGTGTTAATGCCTTTTTTACCATGGTATAGGTTAGGTTTATAATCAACTATAATAAATAACTGTTTTTATTATAGTATCACGACTTTTATTACCTATAATTTTTATTGAACATAACAAAATGTTTCATATTTCCACGGTATTCGGTAAAGTATATATTTCTATATTTTTATGATATTTAAAACTTAATTATAAAACTAAATTCTAAAATAATATTAATTCTTAAATATCTTAAAAGTATAAAAATATGTACTTAACTAAGTATTGTGAAAATATGGAACATTTTATTATGTTCATTAAAAATTAAATTATTTCAAATAATAAAACTATACCCAATTGGTATTTTGTTTAAAAATGCTGATTTTAAAATATTACCTACATTTAATTAAACTCAATCCATTAAATAAGATAATATATTATATAGGTATCTATGTTAGAGTTAAGATATTAAACTAAATAGTATAATTAACTTTAATATATGTGACACATTTTTTTACAAATACTTTATTCATACTAAAACATTAACACTTTTTTTTTAGCATGTATAGGTATGTGTGTCATACTTGTCGTATATCTATTTTTGCTACCGTATATATAACCTCTCTCCAAGACTGCCTTAAAAATATCCAACCCTCATTTATAAACGTTCGGTGAAGGTTGGGACGTTTTTTTTTTATTGCAGCAAAGAGCGTATATCGTACAACACCATCTGGCAGTTTTTAAACATTTGCAAGTGAGGCTTTGCGTATATTATTGTGTGAGGACAAAACAACGAGGTTATTATTATTTGATCAAATGATTTTAACGCAACGAATAAAGATATTTTACAGGATTAAACTCTATATGTATCCTGTCAGAAATATTTAAATATGTTAAAAAGAGAAAATATTGTGTTAAACAATTCTAAGGTATACAATATACATATACATATATATAATATAGTCGTACAAGACCCAGGTTATTTTTCTTTCAAAAGAAATGTTTAACAAACATTGTGCATTTATGTACAAATATATAGCTGGTAAGTAAATATACGGTACACAATACATTATGGCCTCATGGTTTTCAAATATTTAGCTGAACAATAGTACTGCATAGGCTAGTATATACCTATTTTTGAATTGAAATAAAACATTCGTCGAGGTGTGTGTATATATACCTAAATATACATGGACGGGTTTTTATATTATACACCATTTAGCTAGAGGGTTTGAACAAGGTCTGTTAACTGGAACCGAATAATACGGCGACGTTTGTCAGATTTAAATTTATTGATATTGTTCACTGGTGGTGTCGTAACAAATTATTCATATCGATTAACACCTGTATAAAGACGATTTCCAATCATACATAGGTGGGTACGTTTTGTACAGCATACATTTTCACACAATTACTACGAGAAAACAAATTAATTTTAATTTTATCAACTAGAAAAAATAAGTAATAAATTGTTAATTTTATTCTAAACGCTATTTTTCTGTTTATAATAATTATGGTAGGTATCGAATCGAAATTTGTCTATAGGTCACGGAAACTGCCGTATACATTTTGTTTTCCCACGTCAATTATTTCTTGATGATGGTTATCATTAAATTATACAAACATCTACACGGTCGCATGTCTATAATATTATATGTGAGCATATATATATATATTATATGGTACATATATCACTATATCTTTGAGTTTCGTCTCTCGGTATCATTTAATTCAACAAATTATAGTGTTTAAAAGTCATTTTTATTTTATTATATTATAGACAGTTACAAAAAAAAAAAAAAACAATTGTATACAATTGCAGTGGCATTATAGAGTGATTAAGTGGAAATGTACTAATAAAACTGAATGTGTAGAAAATATAAGACATAAATAACATAATATACATTACTACGTAATTTAGACTTTTTGTGAGTATCTATTCGATATAACTCATCTATTACTAATTTATCAATGAAGAAATATAAGAAATATATATATAAAAAAAAATTGTATATAGGTAGGTTATTTTTAAAGTTGGAAATAACAAGAAAAAATGTATCTTTTACACTACGTATTAAATATTATCGTTTAGCACTTTAATTAAATAGCACTTTTCGTATAACATTGTATATTTGTATCTATATAATAATATATACAATAGTTTTATTTGTTTATTTGTTGAAACAATTGAAAAATCATTATTTAATGATAAAATTTACTACTTAAATTCTGTATCTAGTTTAACGTTTATTTTATGTAATTGTAGAATTTATATAAAAATGTAATTGAATATTAGATATAATTATATAACCACTTAGAATTATTTACCTAGTAATAATTGTCTGTTTGTATAACAAAACGCATACATATTTTATATAATAATAATAATATTTAACAATGTGATTTTATAATTTAAAATCAAATAATAGCCCATGTCTTATTATTCGTGCTTTCTAAACTCAGAGAAGACAATTTGTGTTTGTTGACAATTGAAGTTTACTTTAAAGGAAAAACGAAGGAAAAAATATTTATTTATTCGTCATCAATAATAGCACATCTAACAAAACGAGCAAAGAGCGCATTCTGTTTTTCTTTCCACCCTAGCTATTCCGCCCTATTTGGCCCTCGCAAAATCTAGGGTGCAGGCTCTCTTTATTGTAGTCTCCTCCCACTGCAGTGAATCATTCTCCCCAATACTTCTACTTCTATCCCAAACGAGAAAAATTGCTAACACAGGAAAATGGAAAGTTTTCATCGATAAATACACGTATGCACACGTGTACAGTACATATTTAATAATATACACTCGATCTGCACAATTCATGTTAGACGTAGGAATTCTTAGAAAAACACTGCTGGACAATTATATACGATATTTTATATTCTACTGTAATATTTATTAAATATAATATGTGTTCACATTACAAAGGACGTACAAAACATAGATGCCAATTGTCAGTATTAATTATAAATGTGCAAAACAACTATAATTGTTATATCTTTAGTCTTTAACGCCAACACAACTTCGCGCGGCGCGCCACCTATTTCTGTCAAATACCACTTCTTTCCATGCGTCTACTCCCATATTCCTTAGATCTTCTTTGACTACATCGGTACATGTCATATAATAAATAATAATTAATTTTTGTTTTGAGAAAAAATATAACAAATATATTATAAGTTAACTGAAAATTGTGAAATGTGATTTGACCTTGAAATAACATATACCTGAATTCATAATTGTACATTTCACCCTCTAACATAATGTTGTATTATGTATATTATTATTTATTAGTATTAATACACATATTAAGTACATTTTCATGTGATGTATAATAATACACGTATTTATGTACTACTTCTTATTATTTTTAAAATTATTGATTAAGCGGTATGTATACTCGTATATTTGTTCAAGTATAATATTAAATAGTTTTAAAAATAATAGTGGATATATAATAGTTATAATATAATAATTGTAGATATTGTATAAAAATAATACTAGGTATGTAATATGCATTCATATGAGTTTATATTATTTTGGATGGCAAATTTTTAATGCGTTTTCAAGTAGGTATATTGTTCAGAGTAGGTAATTTTAAATATTAATAGGTATTAGGGTCTAGAACACTAGGTATTACAAAAAAAAAAAAAACTACTGTATTTTATTAAATTATTTTCGTCCATCAGAGTACAAGAAATTTATATGGCAAAACAGGCAATGCTTAATTTAAACTTTGATGCAATATTTAAAAGTACCTACACTGACGCATTGTAATTTTGTAACGTGTAATGTTAATAATAATTATTAAATTGTGTGCCGCATTCAGCAAACCAACCGAATATGTATGATAAATTGATGTTCTTAGTAAAACACAAGATAAAACACTAAATAGGTGTTTATACATTATATACTAGATCTGCACAATTCATGTTAGGCGTACGAATTCTTAGAAACATATGGCCGGACAATTATATACGTTATTTTATATTCTACTATACACTTATAAAAATCATAATACTACTTTGGCCACTTTAAACTTAAAAGTCTTAATTTTAGTAGAATTAAACTTGAATGTGTATTTGAATGTATAGGACATACATATATTTATTATCTGTTGTTTATAGATTCGTTCTAAAATAATTAAATATTTATATTAAATTGCAATGTTATATAGGTTAGACGATATGGTGCATATATATTATACATGTATCTTCATAACTCACTATAAACACCACAAATCGGAATGTATCTACCCATATATATTATTATTATTTGAACGACGGCGCTATTCTATAAAACACGGACTCCGTATTATTATACGAGAGCGTGTAAGGAACACTTCAGTATTATCAGGTTACCGGGACCTTTGCGTAAAATTGTAATTAAAATAATATTATTACGACCGCGTTGCAAGCCTTATATTGCAGTACCTTTTTAATAACGTAATAATAATTAACCATACATACAAATACAACGTCATATTATTATAAGTAAAGGTATTATAATTTATATATCTAGTACCTACACTCGTATATTATATATATATTCCACTGCAGCAGTACGCGTTAATTTATTATATTGTATACGCGGAATACGGATTATTGACATTTCATCATTTCATTTCATACATAATATGAAAGATAGATCATATTATTATTATCATCATAATTGTGTCGGTATGGTTTTAATCATGATAATATTATTTTGTCCTCTAGTTTAATATTAAAACATGCACACGTATTAGCTCTTGTTCACGATCCCTTCATGCGCGGCGAAACGGATATACAATATTATGTATCTCCGATATTCGTGACATACACTTAGGTATTTAGTTATACACATACATATTAAATATGCCTACAGTGACAACGGTCTCGGTACGACTACTGTGTATATATATATATTAAATATTATTTATATACGTTTATACATATATATAAGTGCATACTCATCGTTCTATAGTATAATAACATGACCAGCGTTGGATGGTCAGCCCACCGGTCGGGCCCGATCATCTTTCATTATCGTCATCGCGCACCATACGTGTATAGTACACACGCATATCACCGGAAGCCCAACGCGGCCGTAATTATTATTACAATCGCATTAAAAACGTTCAACTCGTATTACGCGCTCACACACACACACACACATTCACTTTTATAGTCACATATATGTGTAATATTATAAATGTAAGTATGTGTGTAGGTTACGAGCGGACAGACGCCGTCGCGACGGGAGAGTAATGGGTGGTATATACATTTTCGTGTAATATGGACGACCTCCTATGTATAGAACCCCCGTGGACATTTTAAGATTATCAAATAAATCAGCCGAATTATTTCGGACACCAAGCGGAATGAATACTCCAAAAAATTCGCCTGAAAATCGTCAGCAGTACCTATATCTATATCTATCTCTATACCTATATCCGCGATAAATTTATCCACAAGCATAGGTACCTATAAAACAATATCATTATTTGAGGGACTTTATGACGTAATTATTTTTGAATACAAAAATGTCTGGAAAATCAGAGTCAAATTTAAGCTATAAGGTGAAAAAGTCTTTATTTATAAAGTGGCAAATTTAATCTTAATTAAAACAAGGTAAGATAAATTTGCATTTTTATTTCGTCAATAGAAATAAAAATATATTCAATTAAATGTGGTCAGTTATCTTTCATGTTAAGTCCCTACAAAATCAAAATATCAAAATACGGTAAACAAAATAAACAAAACGTAGGCAACGTTCGTTTTTCAAAGACATCGTAGATTTGTCGAAAGTGCGAGCGTCTAAGAGTCGATCAGCCTTTTTGCGGGCGTCGCACGGTTTGCCAAATGGACTGGGGTGGAGCGACGTTAGTTGTATGTGAAATATAACGGTAAGCCAAGTTTGGTATAACGGATATTTGGTTACGGATAGAAAAGTCTGCAACGCGAACTTGCCACGGCGATATTATTTTTCGAAAGCAGATGGGTTGCACAAATATTATATCGACTATCGGAAACGTCGAAGTACTACCGAGTTTCTGACGGGCGGAGGCGTCCGTCCTGCCCGTCATCCCGGCCAACGACATGTTTTCCCGGTTAACACAAGATTTTCATCATGTAAATATTTTAAAATGTCAGTTATTCTAATACTGATAAATATTGTACCACTAGCAGCTTTAAAATTCAAATATTATGCATTATATAATAAAATTAATTAAGAATATACCCATATACATTTATGAAAATAATGCATTCTAAAAGTTAGTTAAAGGACTAAGGAGTTAAGATTATCAAAAAAAATGATTCAAAATATATGTATAAAAAATAGATAATATTTTATTTTCAGTGTTTTTAACCATTCAATTAGAAAAAGGGTTCAGGTAGTTTCAGTGGTTGGGTGTGGTTGTAATACAATAATAAACTACAAATAGGTATTTATATTATTAATACAAATTTCTAATTTCTAAGACCATTATCTATATGAGCAGATGTGATTTTAGACTGCTACATCGTTTATACAATCTAAACTATATGATAGCATAGACCAAACTGAAATCCCTTAATTCTCCTATATCGATTTTATAGATAAGGATTTCATCAAAGTGCAATAACCTGTATAATGAAGTCATGGTTATATAATATATAATATATATATATATATACCTATTATATATTTTTACGGATCGTTTTATAATATCAATATAATATTATTTCGGTCGTGTAATATTGTTATTTATTATAATGTAATATAGGTACGCGGGTGCTACCGAAACAAAATGAGATTCGAACAAATGTACCTATAGAGGTATGGGTGCTGCACGACCGCACGTATAACTTGCACGTCCTCAATATATTCCTTTGCCACCATTATTATTATTATTATTATATTATGTTATCTATATAGATATATACATATATGTACAACAATAATAATAATCACCGCCGCCAGAAGTGGCAGTGTGTCGTGTCGCTGTTGTACGCGTTCTGTCCAGGATCCGCTTGACCAATTAGTTATAGTGTTTAAATTGTGTACAGACGAAAAAATCTATATAACGCGGGTACCTATAATTATATTATATACAGGGCGATTCACTGAGTATGCTCTTCTTTTGTTTTACTTTAATAATGCATTAATTCAAATTCAAATTTTGTTATTTTTAACGCATGCGTATTAATAATTATCATAGTTTGAGTTACTTTGATTTTTTATACTATTTATAAGGAATATCCAAATGTGGCAGTTGGTACAAACTTTTTTTCAAATGATAACTATCATGATTTACTGTAAATAATTTAACGGACATTTTTTTTTTTTTTTTTTTTGAAATTTTTATGTAGAATGTAAATTATAGATAATTTGAAATTAAAACGAATAATTTCTTAGTTACGTATATTAAACATTATGTAAGTTAATTTATTATGAAGGATAATATAATCTTTAATAAATGGGCTTAAAGATACGAGAATTTTGGTAATATTAAAATATAGTAATCAATAAGTACTAATTTAATATTATTAAATAAATATTATTTAATAATATTGTATAATTTGTAAAAATGGTTAGAATTTAGAACATATACATTAGTATCCAAATACTAGATTAAATAATACGAGTAGGTAGGTACATCAGCTATTTCATTATTATTTTTTTTTAATATAAAGCCGTTAAATTATATACTTAGAAATACTAAAAGTCAGAATTTAAATAAAATCATTATGAAAGAAAAAACGGAGGTGAATATACTTGGTAGATCACCCTGTATATAATATGTACAGCGGTGATGGGATAAGAACGGAGAGAAATATCCGCGTTTGTTTGTGTGTGCACTCGCGAGTTTTTCACAGTCATCGTCCTCGCTGCAGTGTTGATATATCTAGCGTATACGATATATATTAGTGGCGATCTACTCGGCGGAAAGAAAGGAAGGAAGAAAAGTGGAAAAAAATCCTCCTCGACGACTACTACGGTCGACAGCTATTGCAGCGCGGATGAAATATAATATTACTGCGTAGCCGGCACACAACGGCGGCTAGACGGACCGCAAACAATAATCGTCAACGACCGACGATCGGCACGGCAAACGATATATTATATTATGTAGTATATATTTATATTATACGTAATATTACACGCTATTCGGATATATCACAGTATTAATAATAATATGATATATTATTTATTATTATTATTGTCCGTTCGAGTTTTCCAGGTGCAGCAGGCGAACATGTCGAGACTAGCCCTGGTCCGTCGCACCTCGTGACTTTACAGCCACCCGCGCTTCCACCGAAACCAATTTTTTTTTCGTAAGACATTTTTTTTATTCCCTTTTTTACGATCGTCACTGCTCGCGTTGAAAAAAAATAATAATAATAATCGTCACACCGATCGCGTGAATAGTATTACAATATTACCTACATATATATCCACACAATAACTACGGAGTCCAATTCTCGACACAAAATGTTGACTGTCAACCATTTGCATGCTTAAGCATTATGGATATTGTTCCTGAAATCGTATAGATGTGTCGCGTTATATTTATTTTTTAAATGTATTTGTTCGCACAAAGAGCGAGCGATGAGCATAATAGGCATAATATAGTCTCATAATTTACGGCGCTTTATTTTGTCTTTCGATCCACCGAATTCGCGCATTATACAAAATCAGACCGATGACATATACATAATATGCCTTATTTATACGAATGATGCAAAGCGACAATAATTTACGGTTGTTACGTTACAATAATAGGTACTTAATATTTATATGACACACGACTGTCTTATGAAGGCTTTACCTGCTTTAATTTTTCAAACCAATGCAGTATAATAATATTGTATACTGCACATCATACGTTAACACAATAAATTCTAAGGAAGTATCGTAGAGGCTTATGGAATTGTTGTTATTCCTATACAATGAACCTATGAATAATAATACAGGTGGCTGATGTTGTGATGTGTATCCTACCTTTACGAGCCACTCGCGTAACGTAATCCTCGAGAAACGGACGGCGGTTTTCATCAGGTTGAAGGTATGATATTATTAAAGAGATTGTTCGTTCAAGACTCGTTTCACCGGAATTTCGTCGCACTGCACAAATTCTATATTATTATAATGCGCATTCACGAACGCTGACACGAACAAGATTTAATCAAAACTCGCGGTAAATAAAGTACTGGAAAAACTGACGGTGAAATTCCTTGTAGTGTCAGAATTTTGTTTTGCAAATTAAGGTGATATACCTGTGGGTAGGTTTGGAAAATCCAAGAAAAACTTTAAAAAAATAATCGTATAACGCGCTTAGCTATGATGATTTTTACTATAATACTATATAATTATTCTAAATGCCAAGTTTTAATATGTAGAAACCAATCATGGAATTCATAGTGTGACGGATCTAAACGATGTCTTTATTCTTGACATTAATATTTCAAAACAGTACCTAAATACATTTACCCAAGAAATAACTCCGCGAGGTGAATACTGCAGATATAGATGGTTTCAAATACTATTTTTACTTGATTAAATCATCTGTGCTAATGATTTTCCTAATTGAGTCTATTAAAATTTTCAGATTTATATTGTAAAATGCCCCCAAACATGTAATGGCTTATTAAAAATGAATAAGTACACAAACGGTTTATTAAATTCTAAGTATAATTTCCGAAATTTTTCCTCGAAGTGCTTATGTATACTATACGTCTATACCTATTCTATATGTATGATTTATTCTGTTTTCATTCGTGTTTTACTGCAATAATATATATTATACGCCTTACGGTCACCGAAAAGTTCAATCGATAGTTTTTCATGTTTACATGCGTTTTAGACGTTTCACAGTAGAGATTTTCCTGTACACGAGTATTTTATTAAATTATTGCAATTTTATTGAGTACTACAGTCTATAATGTTTATTATGCACTTTTATCTGATGTCTTATAATCTAGCTGTAAATCATAATTTTTTTAAATATGGTTGTATGTTATTGTATTTTTTATCTTTTAATAGACAATAATATCTAAAATCTAAAAACACCTTCATGATTCGTGAATATACACACCGTCTGGGGCCGTTCATATCGTTATTATTCGCTCACAATAATATTATAGTAAATTTCAAATTAATTTTTTAATTATAGGTACTAACATTTGTACAACTTGTATACGTAACACGTATAAATAATATTACTTTCCGTTATATCCCCGCTGTGTCCATCCGTTCATCATGACGTTTGTTACTATGGTTACACCAATACCGTTGTTGATTTTATGAAAATACATATTGGCCTAGACTCTTGGTTCCTCTATACACTAAGTACTATACATATTATTACATAGACATAAAACATTATTTTAATAAAAATACATATTTTGTTTCGATAGTCTTTGATATTATAATATCAATATTAACCTTAGATATGTGATGTTCGTTTTGTAGTATATTATAAATTTCGTGTATATTTAAATTAGTGTATGACGTTTTTATTTTACATATATTATTTTAATAATATTCGATTTTAATGCTATTTTTTTCGTTTTACAATATTTTAGAGTTTATAGGATATTTGACATTAAAATTAAGTTTTTTAAAGATTTGTTTTAAAATTTTTACTTAAAAAAGTAACTTCTTAATGAGTTCATAAAATTACTTAATCAAATATTATTAATCGAGTGTAAATTTTCGAACGAATCAGTACGAAGTAAGAATTTAGATTACGAATAATAACACTGGCAAGGACAAATTAAATGAAAATAATTCTTTTATCATATTAAAAGTTGACGTAGGAGACTTAAAATGAAATTATTCAGTCCTGCAAAAGTATTTTTTGGTATTTCAGAGTATAAAATTTCCAATTCAAAGTATAAAAGTTACATTTTATTTTAGATATTACGCATGAACACAATTATAAAGGTTATTTGTTTTTACTCAATTATTTCGAATTTTTTTTAATAAATATCAAAGTAACATTTACATAATAAATATAATATATTAAAAATATAATATTTGAGCTTGCCAACCGTTTTTTATTTAGGTACAAGTAAACAAATATATATAAAAAAAAAGATGGTCAAGTGGGTAATGATCTGCTGTATAGTAGGTATCGAATAGATTTCGGAAATAGATTAGGTATCTATAGGTCACTATAATTATTGTAAACCAAACTTATGGAAAATCTTGTATTAAATGTTTAACTCATCTTATCTTCTTATACTAATTTTTTTATACATTTTTTACTACAAAATGATTTATAAATATTTATGATTTTGACGAATTTTGTGAATATTTGAACTTAACTAGTGAAATTTACAAATATCTATGACTTATAATTTTTTAATAATAATAAATATTGAAAATCAATTATTCATGAGGAAAATTCAAATGGTAAAAACATTTTTTTTCTATGATTAGAAAAATCTTATATATCTAATTAATATTAGTTTTCTCTATGAAAATTTGAAGAAAAACTTATAGAAAATTTAGTGTTGAAATGTTTAACTTTAGCTATAAATAAAAAAAAATATGAATCTTCAACTACTAAATGCATTTTCATTTCAGTAAATCAATAAACATAATTAACTATTCATATAATTCAACGTCAGAAGTCCAAACTTTAAAAATGTTATTATTACTGAATAGGATTGTCTCCTCTCCACTCAATCAATATTTTAAGAAGAATACAAAATTAAATTTGATATATTATTATATATTTTGATATTGCATTATTTGATGATTATTTTTATAAATTCATTTCTATATACCTTCAATGTAAAGATTATGATATCGTTGATCGGCACTAAAGCGAATACAATAACGGTCATCTTAC
Organism: Aphis craccivora; assembly: GCA_009835225.1. Classification (NCBI taxonomy): domain Eukaryota; kingdom Metazoa; phylum Arthropoda; class Insecta; order Hemiptera; family Aphididae; genus Aphis; species Aphis craccivora. The sequence continues at coordinate 30,077 of VUJU01001277.1, read as the reverse complement.
TTCATGATTATTGACAAATTTTAAATAAGCTATTCAAGAAGACTACGTAAACGGGTGCCGCTAATGTAAGGTTGTTTAAAATTAGCTTAAAATTATATTAATTGGTTATCTATACTTATTTTTCATTGCAAATAGCATATATAATTTTCTTTTTAATGAGTCCACAAATTGTTTTATTGTCAAGACCAAAGTATCAAATTAACTACAATGTATAATATAAATATATACTTTGTATAATCTACTCTGGTAAATTGTGTATTGTTGGTTATTATTTTTAATTTAAATTAAGATTTGTTTTATACTTGTAGTGTCTAATGACTATTAAGTATTTCTAAATTACTGTATAGTGTATAACTATCTGTATAATTTTATTTAAATTTTATAGTATTTTCATTTAAATAATTAAATTACCACAAAAGTATATAATTATAAAATTATGTGTATAGTACTTGTATACTCTTCCAATATTATTAATTGTTAAATCTTTGATAAGAACAGGACTGTGTTATTTTTTTTCATCAGTCGTGACTATCCCATAGTCAAGAATCGGCCTCTGGGCCTTTACTGGACTTAATCTGGATTTGTCAGTCATACAATTGTCAGCTACAATACAGGGTTAAGTAAATTAAAACAAAATGGTAAATCTAGTAAACGTGATACGTACCTATTGCGTAGGTGTATGACTTTGTAGTAACTATGCGAATATTATGCAAATCGAAAACAGTAATTTCTTAAAAAGCGCGTAATGACAGATATTTTTTAATATAAGTATGCACATATTGTCTTTAGTTCATGTTTTTTTCTGCTCTAGTAAGTATCTATACCTATGTACTCAGCAGTATACATATAGTATAGTTAAGTGCTTTTCTACGGTTTACTCTATTCGCCGTTTTCTTGTACTATTACTCTCGATAAAATAACAGTTTTATACTTTATACATTTACATTGACTATGAGAACTCGAGAGAAGAACTTTGATCCACTTGACGTAGTTAATGGAGTTAGCGATCGATACAACTGACTCCTGAAGTAAGACTTAAGAGCTTATGTATCAAAAAGGTCAGCTATTAATTAAATAATATACCTATTATTGTGTACTTGTAATATTAGTTATTATATAAGCGAGGTATAATACAATTATTAATTATTTTACAGTCGTATGCAAGCTCTCCAGTGATATTATTGTTAATAAGCCTGAAAACCTGTGGTAATTTTCACGTATCTAATTATATTATAGCTACATACGTCATCTACTATAGTCCGTTGACAAACTGATTAACTACAATATATTGAAGTCATAGGTTAGATTTTGGAAAAACCAACTTAACTCTTAATGTATTGTTAAGTACGTATTTACTTTTGTATAGGTACTTTTCAATATTTCCAGTGAATGATTTTAATTTAAAAAATTCAATTTCTGACTTACGAATTAAATAGTAATTTTAGTATATATCTACCCTTATATTATACTACTATACTTAATAAATATTTAAAAAAAATTGTACAAATTTGAATGTTTCAATTTTATTTAAAGATACACCACCAGATCACCAAAAACCTTTTTAAATCAACCTTATCAATTACATATAATGTAAAATCACCAGTCCATCACGAATATTTATTGCAACTATTATTCTATAAATAATATAAATATATATATTTACACTAATACATGGCCTACGAAAATGCCAAAAAACCAACTAATATGCGGGCAACGCCGTGTCGGGACAGCTAGTTATGTTATAAAAAATTTAATACTTAGGTAATGTTAATTTGTTATTATTATTAATTATGTCAGCTATATGCTGTGGATACAGTTTTAATAAAAAATAAAACAGATTTTTAACTTTGTATTTTACATTTTATATTATTGATATTATATTCAATAATTTTAAATGTAGTTTAATTTTGAGTTAAAATCTGATAATTCTGTGTTATTGGTTAATATTAAATTTATCTTGAACATAACTACCATGCAGGTATTAAACATATTCTATATTAAATATTATATATATTATATATTTCTATAATAACTAGTATAATGTTTACTGTGAATAAACCAGTAAATATGTTATATAAAATATTTATCTTGTGGTAGAGATGTATCTGAATATACTATAAATGCTTCCGAGACGTCTAAATTAATTTTAGGCTTGCTATGAAAGATAAAGATATATCAGAATAATGTTGATTCCCACATTGTTACAAAATGTAACACCTTTGCATTAAAATTGGTTACTAAAATTTCAAATCATGTATACAAAACGCATATGTACCTATTATGTGTATACGGTAGATATCCAAATTTGTAAACGAATATAAACAATATTACAATAATTTTAATTTTTCTTATAAAAATCATTATTTTATATATAAAAAAAAAAATGTTTAGAAAATAAAAGATACTGGAGGATCCGAACTCCATGTACGCCTCTGGACTCTGGTGGAAACGAATTTGTATATTATGCTGCATGCAGCCGAGTATAAATATTACATCCAATTATACGTAAAATGATATAATACTTATTTATAAATTTTCAATCAACGATGATTATTGTTTTACACTACCTACTATCAAATATAATTAGTTCTTAGGAATCAACTCGAATAACTTAAAATTATTTAATACATTTTAAATGTTTCTCATACTTCAATGATAACTAACCATAGAGACTTATTAAAAATGCCAACTCAATATACGCAATACGCATATTTTCATCATCTTAAAATTTTAATTTATTTTTCAAAAGAAAAATATCGGTTTCATAATATAAATAATAATACGATGAAAATAAAGACACTTACCTCCGACGCCTGCGTTTGTGATGGTCACCCAAAAGTCGATAGTCTTCTCGGGGCCCAACTCCTCGTAGTCCCACTTCTTCTTGACACGGACGGCGCCGTTCGGCTCGACTGTCACCCAAGGGTTCTCGTCCCGGATCTTGAACGTTTCCTTCTCAGTCTCCTTCTCCAGCGGAAACACGCTCCGGCCCTCCTGTTCACCATCCGTCTCGGTAAACTCTATCCGTTTCGTAGGTCGCACGGCCCTTGTCACTCGGCGCTTGTACACGCGGTGGTCGGCTCCATCGTCATAAGCACCAAAGTCCTGCATGAGCACGTCGTCGTCGAGCACGACGAAGTTGTATTGTATCCAAACGGTCGCAGGCCGTTCGGCGACGCGGGACGGTTCGCGCAGGTCATGAGCGTCCACTGTCAGCTGGCACTCAAAGTACTCACGAGACCGGAGTACGTCGTCGGATACGAGTAGCTCGCCCGTTTGCGGGACGACAACGACGGCGGCGCTGGGCGCGGACAGTCGGTAAGCAACTCTGTCACCATCCGCGTCTGACGCAGACACGCGGCCCACAGCCGAGTACCGGCCCGGGCCTGCCGTCCCGTTGTCTATGCCCAGTGCGAATCCGTCCACGTTGATCTTGTACAGGGCCTGTTCGAACACGGGACTGTTGTCGTTTTCGTCTAGCACGTCCACGTGCACAGTAGCGTACGCTTTATCGATTCCGCTACCATCGGCCGCCTGCACGATCAGGTCATACGAAAGGCGCTGTTCCCTGTCAAGTGGCCTCTTGGTGACCAGATGCACACCTCGATAGTACGACTTATTGGTAATGTTGCCCGCGATGATGTTCTCGGCCGTCTTGAGCGCGAAAGCTCCGTCATCGTTGCCGTCTACGATCGCATACCGTATGGGCAACCCTGCCACGCCTTCGCCGAAAGCGTGCAACACCGGTACGCCTCGGACCCTCGTCCCCGCCGGCTTGTTCTCCGATACCTTTCCGTCTGGATAGGCTGCATCACCGGCGAACCGCAGCATCTCACGCTTCTCCAGCACGAACAGCTGCATGTTGTGCGTGAACGTGGCATTTGGTGACTCCTCTAGCACCACTAAGTTGACGGGCCGCTTGACCAGCAGACCCAAGTCGGTTGTGGTCATCAACAGCCCGTCCTTGAGTACGGCGAAAAACTGTGAAAACCCGGTCTCCAGAAGCCGGAAATACGCGTACTTGTTATCGCTGGCGAACTGCTTGATACCGTATCCCGGGTAAACGTCGCTGGGCAGTATCGCTATGTTGTGATGCATGTGTGGCGACAGCGTAGCGCCGCCATCGCTACAACCGGCGCCCGGAGTTCGGCAAACAGCGGCCAAAGCTACAGTGGCTATCGCGACCGTCAGCAAGGCTGACGTCCTTGACGACGACTTCATCATGGGTCTGCTCTGCAACCCCCGCGTTTCTAATCGTCCCACTTTCCTTCCCTGTTTTTCGTTTATTTAAGCTCTAATGTTTAGCTCGTCAATCGGCAACCCTAATTGTAGACGCGTCTACTCTGAAATACAACAAAACAATACATTAAAATAATTTTATTTTATAGTTGTTTTCTTATGCAAACCATAGATCTTAAACTAATAGACGATTTAAACCCGGTTTTATATTATATTTTGTTGTTTTATTAAATATATATTGTTGTATACTATGTAAATGGTCATTAACATAATACTAAATAATATATATTATGTAGCATAGACCATAAGGACCTATAAAATCCTGTATAATATACAAGCTATACTCTCAACTTCCCTTGTGTTAAAATTAATTTATCTTTGTATGGTTTCCCGTTTCTACTTTAGTCTAACGCCTAAATAATAAAAACACAATTATGAAATGATTAATTTTATGATATTCCACTTCTTTATAATTGTCAACATACTTTTTTATATGTAAAAACAAAATAATTGAAGATATATTTAATGAATGATTAAAAGCTAACAAAAGTCCAATATCATTAGGACTGACATCCATCTATATGTATAGTGTTTATACGTGCATTAAAAAGTATATCCAAGATTAAGAAATCAAATAATAAAAGTAATCATTTTAATTATGTTCAATGTCCATAAGTATTTGATTTTAAAATTTGTATTTTTTTAATTTATTTGTAAAAAAATGCTTATACCATATTTATAGGTAATAATTATAACTGTAGGATAATCTATCACACACATTTAAATTAACAGAAAAACATTTAATTTTTGGGAATCAAAACTAAGTTCAATGTTGTATGAGCAACCTTATACCAACTTATAGAGGTTGAAAAAATAATCTGTAAACACCCTTCAAGTCTCAAAGAATACTGATATTACTTTTATTGAAAACGTTCGAGTACTTTATGAGTCAATAGTGGACCAACATAAAAAACACTTAATTCTTATATAAATATTTAATATAGGTATATATTTTGGCAAGAAAGTCACTAATATTTAGGAGGGCATCAATAAGCAAACTATACTGAGGCAAAATAATATTTTATTTCTTTATAACACCGCTGCAGCTAACATACTGCGGTATGTGGTAGGAGAGTCCAGCTGCAGTCATAGAATTCAGCTGGGACATGTATATGTGTGTGACTATCGTCCACTGAGATGCGATCTACTATTTCACGGATCTAACCTCAGTGAAATATTATAGGTTTGTGTAATATAAAAGTATTTCTAATTATAAATTGAGCTAAACTTTCTTTCAACCCTTTGACATTCTACATTTGATGTATGTCTGAACAACGCCAGAATATTAATATCCTAATATATGGTAGGTGATCAAATTTAAAAGGAGTAACAGACATATAATGATAAACGCATGTTATCGTATCTCATCTTAAGTTATTAATACTGGTCAAATTGAACTTCAAATATAGTCATTAGCTTAAATTGTACAAGTGTCTTAGTGCGTGCCACTAAATATGAATAATATGACATTTTTTTTCTAGTCATTTAAAACGTTAAGTGTTGAAACGCGAATTGAAAGGTTTAGAAGTACTATGAATATTTATTCCAAAAATCGTAACGCACATTACAAATATTATATAATATATGATTTATAATGTCACGTTTTCATGATAATATTATCATTTTTTTATTATACATATTTAAAAATAGTTATGAATATTATGATTGTGTCTCATCTTTCTCCCCGCGTATATATAGTATGTTTTACATCTGAATTATATGTGTCTATATAATAGTATAATACGATTCATACTCGTGAAATATTAAACAAATAAGTTAATAACCGTATACCTAAATATATATTACAATACTATAATAGGTATTATACACAAAACGACAGAACGGATTTGGTTAAAATAATATATTCATTCAATATAAGCATCCTTTATGCAGTCATAAGGTACTCGAAAAATCAAAACTCAATGTATAATATTTGTTGTTTATAAATTATAATAATATGTTTCTTGTTTGTGGATGCCGAATGCAGCCAATAAAAAAGATAGTGGGTACCAAATAGAGATGTCGGCATGCATCTCGTTTCATGACATTAACCTGAAAAAATAAATGATAATTTCCAAACACATAATATTATTATACCCCCCATGGCGAACACTAACATAGGACATATTATAGTCATGGTACTATACAGCACCGTATTATACGTTTCAATTTAAAATATTCAAATAAAACTGAGACGCACAGAATTAAGGTTCAAACGATTAATTTTCCAAAATGTGTGCATTTTGTGTTACAAGCAACGTTAAAAATATCTATATTGGTATAAATGATTGCAGTATTTTTAGATTACTTTATTATATTTGTTCACAGACATTATATTTCACTAACTAAAATATCGACCTTGCAGTTTTGGAACACAACTAGGAAATATGCTGCTTGTATTAAACTCAAACAACATTCGATCAATAGATTATAGTTTACAGACATTTATAGACATTTTGCAATACGGAACATATTAAAAGATTAAGGGAAACCCTTGAATTTAAAGTTGATACCTGTATAAAATTCAAAGAAGTACTACACAAATTTATAATTTTTTTTTATATAATAATTATAATGTAAGACGATTTACCGACTTAAGGGCAGAATACAACAAAACATAGAATATCATGTCACAAATCGCACTAGGTATATATTTGATATAATACATATATAGTATATCGCACATAATATTATAATATTATGTTATTTACTTATTACTTCAAAGGCAGCGTAGGTATTTAATATGCTTTCTCGTTACGAAATATCAAAATATTTATTATATATAGGTATACATGTATGTGTATGTGTGATTAACTTTGATTTAGTTTAAAACACACGCCCTATTAAATATACACGTTCATTTTACAAATCTATAAATAATAATATACCACTGTATTATATTTTAAATCATTACGTAATACTAGTATGTTAAAGTGGTATAATATCGTCATTAATCGCTGTGCTATTTTGTGACATATATGTATAATGTATACTTAATACTATCTATATTATAAATCATATTAAATAACGATTGTTTTGAATAAATAGTATATTAAGCGTTTTTATAACATTTGTGAACACCCGATATATACTACTGTGATTTCGTATGGTCCAGCTAAACTCCTATACTAGTCTTATTGAAGTGCTTTGAACCTTTCAAAATAAAAACCAACGAGAATGTTCTAACTATAATACTAGGTATTGATTTTACCAATCCCCTTACTACACCCTTTATGATTTCGATTACGTCATTCATTAAAATATATTTTTCGGCAATAATTTTTACTACCTACTATTATAATAGGTAATATACTATATAATATAGAGGGTAAACGGTAAACTATATTTAATAATTTAATGTTGAACATAATTTCGAATTTCAGGCAAGTACCTACTACACACAGCTGTTGTATATATGCTATGCTCATAGTATCTCCATCAATTGTATTTATTTATTAGATTTAATAACTCGAACATCGGTCATTATATCAATTCACATGGTATTTTTCATTTAAAACTCAATTTTAAAAAGGCTTTTTTTAAATAGTTATATTTTATATAAGAAGAAAAAACAATGTATTTAAATATGATGTTAGATAAATAAATAATTTGTATATGTAATAGAATCACCTGGTACGCTACAGGTTTTTGATTTTTTTATATCTTATATTATCTTTTATACAACACAGGGAAATTCTTACTCAACGTTTAAGTATATAATCTTCCATTAAGATTCTTCGATACGCCTTCATTACATTACTTGTTAATTTATTGATTAAATTCTTAAAACGTTTCGTATACACGAAGTATACTAGAGGGGTGATAAGTAGTAACTCCGCTAAAACTATCTGATCCATATTGTATATTATATTATATAATGAAATGGTCATGAAATAATAATATAATGGTGCTTAAAAGTATTAAATAATTTGTTTGTTTTTTTTTCATATTTAAAATGTTTTATGGTGTTAAATTGTATTTTAAACTTATAATTCAATGAAAAATCAAAATCAAGAATACCATGTATAATAGTTGCATAATTTAATTTAAATTTACGTTTCGTTAATAAAAACATGAATTTTACAAATTTAAACTCTATAAAGTGGTGAAATCACAAATTTCGAATATGCACATCAAAAATTCAAAAAATATGTACTACTTATTAGTAGAAACTGAAAACAAATCGAGTAGATGGATAAAATAGAACAATATTTAAGATAGATAGATGTCAATAAAACGAATTTTAAAAAAAGTGTTTCCATTCTTATTGTATTACAATATAGTAATATAAATCTAATAGGCTATTAGATATATGTAATATGTAAATATGATACAAGTAAATTAAATTTAATAGTTTAATAGATTCTCGTTAACATTACATGTCATTGTAATTATTGACTAATTTCTAGCATAATTTATGTCAAGTTTAGGTATGGACAATAGATATATATTACAGATGTGGAAGTATGATGCTTAAAAGCATATAGAGAAATCGTTTAAATATTAATTAAATGAATTATATCACTTAGAAATATCCAGATTATATTAAACAACATTTGAACACAGGTAAATAAGACTCATTGAAACATTAATTAAAAATTTAAATCAAAAAATGGATGTTAAGTCAAGATTAATTAATTTATTTAATTACCTATACATATTATTATTATTATACATTAGAACCGTTAGTTGTTAAATTTTATGAATAATTATTATGTGGTACAAATTTCAACTCAAAATCTCGTTGTTAAAGTAAAGTTATTTATACAATCTTAGAACTTTGAACTTTTCTATTCTTCCTAATCTTCCTTACGTCACCTTATTATTATTCTTTATGAATTTTTATATAATCATCGCTCTACATGAGTCGTTTTACTCAATAACCTAACACTGTGGAATAGTATTCTTAATGATTATTTCAATTTCTAATCCTTAATAGGATTATCGCAGTTTCGATAATTGATTATTTTTTTAATGAAAAAAAAAAAACATGAATTAAGTAGAACATATTATAAAATAAAGAAATTATACCGATTTCCAAGAGCCATGAAATATAAACAGTATAAATATAACATTCACGATAGACTTATCTGTAGTTGTCACATATATTTATATATACAATACAGATAAAATATTGACTAAATTAGATATTACTTATCGTTTTAATCATTGAATGTATTGTTTTTATTAATATTTAATTTTGAAATTTGAAAGAAAAAATAATAAATAATGATTTTACCAGATGACAAGTTTTAAATGAATTTACTTTACACAATATTGGTGTAATGTGTTTTAAAATTGCATAGTAAGTTCAACGAAACGCAGTTACAAATTTATTATATAAAGGTAATATAGGTACATTATTGGTAACAGCTGTTGAAAAAAATTAATTTTGAAGTTCATATAGGCGCAAATAGTAGGGGGCTGGGGACTGGGAGGCTAAGTCTCTCCTAAACTTGTTTAGCCTGCCCAAAAAACTTATGTCATACATATACACCGATGTTTTACATATTTTATGTTAATAGAGTGTCCAATATAAACTTGAGCTTCAGCCCCCCCCCAAATCTCAAACACTATTTTCGCTTATGTTTTAAACTCGCCAATTAGTGGCAATGTAATTTTTTATAATATACTCTTTCAATCAAGGGCGCACTCAAGGGGGACTAACGGTTTTTAGCCCCCTCCCCAACCCCCAAATGGCTGCATCCAAACATTTTGATAATTTTATTAGGTATATTGACTTTAAATTATTTTATAAAAAAATTATCAACTATCGAAATTGAAACTTTAGGTACCTATATCATATAATATTACATATTTATACCTGTCATTCTGGGTCCTAGAAAAGACCTCTGTTGTCTATTATTATTGTCGCGATGTCATTAGTCGAAACTGTGTAGGATAATGATTTTAATTTAGCACCCTACCTTTCCCCCCCCCAAAAAAAAATAAAAAAAAAATGTTGAATGCGCCCCTGTGCTCGATCTGCGAAAGTAATGTACCTACCTATTTATGTAATTCATTTGAAACCACTAAGTTCGACATAATCAAACCTTTAAACTTACCATTATAGTAATAATGTTTTAGCACATGTATAACTAAGAATAAGGGACATAAGGATAACTCAAATAAATATTCAAAAATTTTAGCATATCTTTAATTTTTTTCAGCTTAAGAAATTATTAGGACATAATTTACTTAAATTTTTTTTATAAAAATAATATTTACAAAATGTGTATAACTATTGATGTATTGGTACAGCGATACATGATAATTATAATATAATAATTAAGTTAATAGCTCAAGTATAAGATAGCAACTGATAAGAAACTACAAGTTGTGTGCATTGATCTACAATACTTCGTAAGTAAGAAATCATAAACGCTAAATGATGAGAAGACAAAGAAAATGTTTTTCCTAAAAATACATAGAAACCTAGCTACAACTAAAAAATATTCTGCTTTGACGAATTTATCAAATGAAAATTAACAAAAAAATATTCGCAGAGATTGTTGATTTAATTGAAAGTTTAAGTATATCCAGCGACAAACCCCTACCCTAACACACCACTTTAATATCGGGTAGCTACTAGCTATACCTAGTATTTAGCCAATAACATTTATTGTTTTTGTGTCATCAGAGTACTTCTATGCCTTTTCTAATTCAAGCACTATAAGCTGAGATTTGATTTAATTGTAGGGGAGGGGCTTAAATCTAATCAGAAAATAAGCATTTATTTTATACTTAGAAAAATGTTCAATAATTTGGTTTGGGCTTTCGATTTGTTTATGAGGCTTATCCCCTCCAAGCATCCCTGAACACTTTATTTACGTCTATACAATATATATTTACAATTACAACGTATATAAAGATAATAAAAGTATAGAAACACGCGTATACCTTATATCTATATAAAGTAGAAAACCCAGCGATTTAAATCCTATATTTATGATGAAAACATTGCGAGAGTACAATAGATATATTTTACTACGCCTATAGTTAAATAACAGTGAATGCCACTTGTCAGTATAATACAGGTATAAAATATATATCATATATATTCAGATGATTCGGAATTTCGGTTCAGTAAGTTCACGTCCTCTTCACGTAGTGGACGGGGTTTGGTAAAATTATAACCTGCAGATCCGCGTGGAACGTAACAGCGCCGCGTGACTGACCTCACGGTCAGATATAATGTAGGTTACCTACCTAGAGTATAAGTATCTATATTATATTATAATATTGTACCTGTACATCAGTACATCACGCGGCGATATCGCTACTACTGCCATTCCATTTTCACCAGTTTATCTCGACAAGAATCTGACAATATTATTATGTATAGTTTGTTATTATGACTGACCATCATACAATACGTAGGTACCCACTACCCAAGCACGATATTGGTAGGCACACTAAACGGGGGATGATTGATTCAGACATCATACTACACAAAGTGATTCATCAACTAGGCTTGCTAATTCCAATTTTTATTTTAAAAATAATATATATTTTTATTATAAATAATAATAATAGCATATTAAACAATTGTAGTAATTTATACTAATAAATTTATATTTTATAATAAAATTGTTGGATTATAGTATGTACTAAATTAAATATTATGTTTATTATATATTTTGTAACAACTTTTTTTAAGGATTATTATCTTTTAATTTGAACATTTCAATAACTCAAAAACTATTCGTTAACATTTTAATTAAGGCACATCGAAGTTTTCAAAGAAATTATCTATACTAATCCATTTACAGTAAAAATAAAACACCTATGGTTCTAATTTTAAAATACATATTTTTGTACTCCACAAGACACTTCTGGTATGGATGTGAACAATTTAAGTATTTAAAAATATGGCCTTCAAGTTAACTTGAAAATTCAAAATATTATAATTCGAATAAATGCATTTTTTAATTGAAAAGAAGGGGGGTAAACCTATTTGACGGATCATCATAATATATATAATATTATACATAGTGCCTACACGATAATTATTGTGTGTAGATTTATATGCATATTATATTGTGACCTTCGTCCGTATTTGGTTTTCGGGAGGAAATTTATCACGAAGTTTCAGCGAATTATAATACGAAAGTAGATGTGTACAGTCTACGTCGGATAGGTAGGTACATTACGACGTTATTGGATTAAGAATACCCGTGGCTTATGACGTTGTTGAATTCGTCGTTTACTCTTATAAGTTATAAGTCATTGCATTGGCCACCCACACGCAGGCACTGTAACATTCACCTACGAAAATTACGAGATTGTTACAAGATGAATTATTACGTTTCTTTCAATAACGAATAATGAATGATGGCGCGCGTATTGTGTTGTTTGAACAATTATATAATATCATATCTGCCCATAGGAACTGCCGCAGAAGTGCAGCTGATGTACGTAAAATTAATACGATTGATTATATTATAAAAATTCAAAGAACGTACCGCATAATCTACGATATATGATGGCGTTGTAGGCATATTTTGTGACTTTAAAAAAACCGTATTATTTCAATGGGCTATTTTATAGTGTTTATTACACGTGAATATTTCAAACAATATACTATACATGCAATCATCGTAACTTAATTAATAGACAGTAAAACTCGAAATAGGAAATTTAAACTATACAACGCGTTATACGTGCGTTTCATAAGTTTAATAATACTACTGCAGCAGTAAGTTCTATTTATACACATCGTTTATTGAGGAAATTATATAGCTTTAAACACGAGACGTAGATTCGAAGTTTAGGTAAGACGTGTTTTGATTGAGAAAAAGTGAACTTCCAAAAGTAAAACCACTTATCTATAGTATCTATTATATACAGGGATGAGTTGTGATGCTTATAATATAATAATACCCGTTTAATTCTCGTGCTCAAATCGAAACTTAAAAGTCACAGCAATGTGTATCGCAGTATAAAAGCGATATACCCGATCAAGTTTAAAGCTAACAGGGAGAATAGTTTGCAATTGTATGCGCTACCTATCTATATATACTATACCGGCCATATAAAATTAATTATAATTTATAACTGTCAACATTAATAATAAATTATATCGTAGCATCCATGCGGTGAAGTATTATGAATAAACTATTATTGATTAAATTAAAAATAATAGGTCAACAAAGATATCAAAAAACGAATAGGTGTGCTGGAGTGTATCATATATTTATATTTTAATGTAATTAATAATAATAATATATATAGGTCAATGGTCGAAAGCTCAAGGAGTCATAACCACAAGTGATTGTTGTAGGTATACGCAAATTTATATAAAAAAAAGTTAAATTAAAATGTTGATAGTTGGTTTTCATTAGTGCGCTAAAAACCGTTATACATTAACATACATCATGCGTTCAAAATTAACTATAAATCAATATGCTCCTAAATATTGAAAACTTTCAAAATTGTGAATTTATCATTGTTTTAAAAATAAAATTACAAAATTAATTTTAACATTTTTTTTTTCATATTAACAATAATCAATACACCCCAACTTTGTCAGAATTACGTTCGTAATTACTCTTTTCTATATAATAAATATGATACTTATTTAAAGTTTGTTGTATGATAAAAGATAAGAATAAAAAACATTATAACACAGATTTTTTTTTTTTTTATGAACCATTAACGTTTATTAAACCATAATGACTAAAGGATAAAAATCATTTTAAAAACAATTTTAAATAACTCGTAAGATTATTTATTAAACATATTGGTCGAGATCAGATATATATAATATATTGATAGTAATTTGTAAATTCGTGTTAAATGGTACCTATACACAATACACTTAATACATCAACTCTGTGCTGGTTTTGAATATGACTAGGTGAAAATGTGGACATTGTTTTAAAGCTTCTATAACTAATATTTATAATGTATTCACGCAATATAACTATAAAACAAATTAAAGAAACGCACGTCTTGCGTGATTTAGTTCATTAAGCTACCTATCGACTGGCTATTTAAATATTTTAAACGTCTTCACCAAATGGTATTTTTATTCCGTTTTTACAACATTATTTTTATGGTTGAAAAAATAGATGTTATAAAACATAGTTTTCGCTTTTTAAATTATATAATGTACAATAATACAGTATTTAATTAAATCAGAAATTGTAATAATAAAACGCCCAAACTAATATTAATAAATAGAAATAATCAATACACATTTTAATAAAATATCAATTTTATAAATTCAATTCGTTCACTATATATAGATAATTGGGCTTAAATTCGTGACATTAATTTATTTATTTTCTACATTAATATTTATTAGTATATAATGGAACCAATAATAAGATATAAATTAACTGAAATTAGAAAAGTACCTGGGTATAAAACCACAATAAAAATGGTAGTAACCCACTGAGTACAATTAAATATTTTTCTTCTAACGATTCAAAAAATTGGTAATATTTTTAAATAAAAGAATAAAACTATTAATAATAATGAAACAAATATAGATTATTTACAAACAAATGATCATTCTGTGAACATAAAAAATGATAATTGATACATATATTATTATGTTAAATAGGTATATTATAATTAACACAGATATCGACCGACGCTGTACATTAAAAATCTAAAAATTTTATATAAAAATCCATATATTAGGTCATTATACTATAAGAAAATTAAATATTTTCTAAAATATGATCAGAATACAATAATATAAGATATAAAAAACATTATATAATATTATTATTAGTTGTAAACGCTGAATAAGTGCTCATATTTAATTAAAGGTTATAACAAATATACCTATAATTGCAATCAATGAAACACACGATTTTCGTTTAAGACGCTGTGAATATAATATTGGTCAACAATTCCTTTAGAGCTTTAGAGTTTTAGTAATTTATTTCAATGATACTTTGATTTAACAAATTTTAATCAAAATCAAACATTTGTGAATTTAATTATTATAATATAGTAAAACATGTAATAAACTAATAAACTAATATTCATTTTCATGTAACATATATAAAACAGTTCTATAGATTAATATTATTACCTATAAATAAAATTTAAATAATGAAATATTTTTAGTATAGTTCAAGAAATATATATATATAGGAGCTAGTACAGTGCTACATATGTTTTTTTTCGTTAGGTAGGTAGTAAAACATCAATAAACTGTATTGATGCATGTGCATCGAGTACATCAGAAGTCACAAGATGTGTGAAACTTCAATAAAATTAATTATAATAAACACTAAACCTCTGAACACGATGGTTGGTTAAAATCTAGAGGGGTACAAACGTCTGGGGAATGTTGGTAGTTTTTATAGTTCGGATCACTAAATCAACACACGAGTCATGTCTTGAAACCATATGTCCTCGCATATGCGTATTTTTATCGGTTAAATAACATGCTTGCTGTGTAAGTCCACATATTGTTACATTTACTCAAAAGTGGATAATGGATAATACCTATGCTTTAAGAAATTTTAAAAATAAAATAAATATTCTTTAAACTATATAAAAAGGTATTATATATTATAGTATAAATATAATACATGTATTCAATATTTTATACCATAATATATTAATTTTTTTAATATACAACATAATTAAATTTATTTACATTCCAGAAATCATTGAATATGATATATTTTTAATATATATTATAATGATTTTTAAAACCATACTTTATAATACCGAAGGACTAAAATAATAATGATGGTAAGTACGTGTTAATGTCATATAATCGGTGTTTTTATGATATTGATGAAAATCAAACAGCATATTCCTTATAATCGTAATATGGTATTAATATTTAATACCAACATAATAATATATTAATAAGCTGGTAAAAAAAAAAATGGGTTATGAATATTTTTTGAGATTCCCACTAATTGTATTGCATGCATTTTTTATTTACAAGTTAAAACAAAGCATTAAGTAAACAATATCATTTCAACTTCTAAGCAATTGAATCATCAACATACAAAACAAACTAAAAAATACAATTTTAAAAGCAATATTATGGCAGTAGAGTGGATTTATAACACTGTACTAGAGTAGGAATAGCTCAATGATTCATAATGATTGCAGGCTAACACATGTAAAATCTAGCAATCAAAATGTAATCAATTAAAAATATTTGGTATATATAAAAACCATTAATTGTTTTAAAGATTTAAAATACAAAATATTTATTATTAATAATAAACAAAAATATAAGTACTTACGTAAATAAGTATTAGTATAAATTTCATATTATGCATGACAATTTTATGAAACAATAATTCAAACTACGCGGGAGAATCTACAAGCAACTATATTATTGATTTATTAGATGTACCTAATTTATTATAAAAAAAAACGTAGGACTATACAATTTTAAATTTAAAATTTTTAAGCATTTATTTACTAAATTAAACTAAAATCTTGTAAGAAACTATATTTTGTAGAAGTATTTTTAAGAGGTCAGCCACTTATAGAGACGGAATAGTTTTATAAGTTTTTTGTATGAACTTTAAAATGCTATTATTCTAATAAAAACACAAAAGATAAGCGACCCTTATAAAATAGCATTATAAACATGAGTTATTTGCATACTAAAAAGTAAAAAGTAATTTCTATATATAAAAAAAAAAATAGTGTTTCTATGTAATTATTATAGTTTCAAATATATATTATTTCAAACTTAGAATTATTACTTTTACAAACTTAAGTTAAACTGAATTCAAAAACTTGAATACTATATTAAATATGCATACCTACTTATTGCTTGTATGTTTTTTACATAGATAGTAGACATTACGTTATTATACAAGACTCTAAACAACCTAAACAACAATTTCGTACATTGCATTACATTTTATTCCCTCTTTAAACTAACTAATTTCCAAACATAAAAATATAAAATTATAATGATGATAACAACGAGATAATCTCATAAATGTTGCCCATAACTGTAAAATGGTTATTTAGTACATTAAGAAAATCTTGAGGTAAATTGTTGTTTTATAAGAAGAGTAAGGAAGAGAGTATGCCTTTCTTGTTTTAACATATGACTTTTAGCTACACCTCATTTTCAAATCACTATCGTAGAACAAAATATTTTTTTGTTTGAACTTTTCCTGCTGCACCCTTCACAGAAAATTAAAATGGCGCTATAGCCGAAAGACCGAAACCTTTCAAGAACGTGGAGGTTATAATATAATAAGTGTTCAAAACCAACAATTTGAACTTCAAAAAATAAATAAATATTACAATACAACAACTATATTATTTACCAACTTATAAGTTCGGTATATAAAATAAAATTGTATTGACGAGAAATGTTCTCTATATTAAAACACAAAATATACACATAAACGGCTGTAACTTTAACCAGCACATAGACATCAAACAATAATTTACATAAAATGTATCCATAATAACACATAACTAGAAGACAGTCACAGAAAAAAGTAAATGAATAAATACAAACTGATAGACGCCACGTAGCTACTAATACTACAGATATAAGCAGAACTTATAAAGAATATGATCAAGTATATCTTAAATATATCTATTCGATAGTACCACAAGTAATAAACAGGTAACAACAACAAAATCGAAAGACAATAGGCGTTAAAACGCACTGAATGAAATACAATGTTTATAACGATATATAACAATAGGAAGGTGAAACACACTAAAGCGTCGTGGTTTGCAGTTGACGAGTTATGTCTGAACAAAATGATTAGTAGATACATGAATTATTTTTAAAAGAAAAGTAATTTTTTTAAAAATAGTTTCATTTACATTTTTGACTAATACTTATGTAAAAATTGGAAAAAAATATCTTCACATGGTCAAAAAGCTTAAATTTAACACATACACTGACAGCATAACGCAGCGTGTAGGTACTTGTGTTAGCAATTTTAACTCAAACTGTAAATTTACGTCTAATTTTAATGTCGCCCTCGATGAAAAACAAGGAAAAAAACAATTAACCATACGTAAGCATTATTTGTTGTTATTACTAGTATAAGTTTCATTTAAGTGTGACTGTGAAAATGTATAAGACGCTGCAATGAAATTATATCAAGGTGTTCTTTACGAATGCGCTTTCGTCTCTTCGTTTGTCAAAAAGAAAATCATGTTTTATGTGGCTTTTAGTCTTTAGATACTACTAAAACCAATGAAGTACAATGATATAATATGTGAGATAAAAATCTAAAGAGAAGTATATATTCCCAGAAAGTAAGTCTCTCTATAAGATATAGGCAATTTGATGCAGAGCGACTTGTTTCAACTTTCAATTCGTTCAATTGCAGCATTATTCGATTGGTTTTCGAGTAGCGTAAGTGTGCAAATGATTTATTTTTCATGAGAACATAAAATATATTATACAATTTTATAACTCATCGAATATTCTTTTCGATCATTTTGTATTAATAGAAATATAACTTTTATACATCATTTAGGTAAAGAATGTAGGTAGTAAAAGTAAAACACTACAATGCCAGAATACAATTAAATGACAATATTATGAAACAAAATAGTTAGGCGCACCTATACCTACTTATCTGTATCAGTTACATTTTATAGTTATTATTATATATAAATAATAAACAAATAAATAGGTACCTAGTGCAACCATTATATGATACAGACAAGATAATAATAATATTATATATTGATATAAATGTTCATGATGGTTCCGGACATATAGAATTTTAAATTATGAGGTAAACACTTATAAGCGGGGATTGCTGATTAAAATTAAAATATGCAGTTGGTACCTGAAATAATTACAATAATGAATGATTGATTGCCGAATGGCATATATCTATATAACACTATCTAATTTACTTATTTGCATGAAAAAAATATTATTATTTGGTCCCAAGATATATATCGAATTTGTGATGACTGATTAATAGAAACAAGTTAACTGCGACTACCGACATATAATTATAGGAATAATATAGGTAGTACAGAATACGATACCAAAACACCCAAGTACGAATTTATAAAAACTAATTACAATATTTGTAACTGAAAAAAATATATTTTCATAAAGTGGCAACGACAATGTGTAACATTTATAAGCTATAAAAGGTGTTTTTAATTTGAAAAATGTCGGGATTATTTACGCTATTGTAAAAATCAAAACATAGAAGGATGGCCCAAAATTCACCGAGTAAAGCATTATATCATTTTAGATGATAAATTAATCAATCATTTTGGTGAATTTATCTTTAATTTTGTTTCTTATTATACAAGTACAAACCTTAAATCTTTATCTTTGATTGTAACAAAAAGTACGCATGTAAAATAAAAAGTAATTATAAACTATAAATTTAAGCTCAAAGATAGATAAAATTATACGTTAAACGTTACACAATAAATATTAATCTATCAACATTTATAATTTGTAAAATGATTGAAGTGTCAGGAAAACATACTAGATAAAATATTACATCTTGATTTTATTTTTGTAAAACTACTATTATCCTTAGTATAGACGAATAACTATTTTTGAATTAAGTATTTCGATATTTTCAAAAAAATAATCTGTTATAAAAAAGAAATATATGGTACTCATTTGGAAAAAAAAAAAGTATAAATCGCTACATGGCACTCCTTTAGTTGTACAAAACATTTTAGAATAAATTAAAAATATGATGTTTTTGTATTTTTTTGTACATTTACAATTTCTAAAAATCAGAGTTTGAATAAATTCATTATTTAATGAAAAATGTGTCAAAATGTTCTTGGTAAATAGCTATGTATACATTTAGATCCCTAATAACGAAGTTAGCGCAATATAACGAATTAAACTGTCGTTCCCTTGACAGTCTCGTGATTTAATGAAAAATCAAAAGAATTTTGGTACTCTCGATGTTACAAAGTTTTTTAGTGGTCAAAAGCTCTCGTGACAAACACATTTTTACAATTATATAGGTAGTTTGGTATTATGAATTTTTTCCGATGATCATCAAGCGATAGTGTGCTGGAATATACATTATCGCATTATAGTAGGTATACAGGTCGGCAATTTATTGATATACAACGCCTCTACGAAAAACGGTTCATCAGTATCTGTGATGATTAGAAGGTAAACTTCAAGACTTTATTATGTGAATAATATACAAGCCGAAAATGTGTTCAATACTGACGAGACGGGATTGTTTTTTTTAAAATGTTTACTTGATCGAACGTTTAAAAGTGAAAAGTAGCATGGGAGTAAAGAAGCTAGTCACATAATAAACTTAACTATTGAATGATTAAATGATAGAAGCAACTCTGTGTAAAAACTAAAATTATAGATTTTTTTAGAAAATAAACTTTACTGGTCCATGTTTACATACTTATTGCATTTGATTTTATATTATATTTGTATGATTAAACGAAAACGAATACTAATTTGTAATGTGTTGATTTAAATTTTTTCTTAAAAGTCCTTTTCACGGATTTTGTTGGTTTTAAGCTCTTAACATGACAAATAACTATGTAACGAATTTTTTTTCCAGTCCCTTGAAATTCGTTTTATCGCGAATCGACTGTATAACAATAATAAGAATAACACTTATAACACTAGCCTGTAGTGTAACGTAAATAATAGGTATAGTTTATTATGACTTCAGTAATATTACATCATAACAGTAATATTGATACCTATTCTACTACGTACGAATATCATAATAATTTGTTATTATTATTACATTTAATCGTCGCAGATAATATAATATTCAGACAACACGTGCTGTTTTTACTAGTACCTGACTTTTCTTCATACAATCGTACTTAATATCCATAGACGCGGCTAGGAATTTTATTAGGGGGGGGGGGTGCAATTTGTGCATAGTATAAGATGATTTCTAATTTTGATATATTATATAATATTAGTAATTTTTATTTATTATATAATACCATTCAATTTTTTTAAAAAAGCCAAGAGGTGCAAATGCACTCCCTTGCACCCCTCTCGCGTCGCCCATGTTAATATCGGACGTGATATAACATATAAAACGAAACATTGGTACATTTCTAATATACTATGTATATTATATATATATATATCTATATCTATCACGCATTTTATGGTTTAGTTTATAGTATAAGATATGGGATATGCTATCTATCAAAATACGAAAATCTTAGGTATCTATTAATTATATATTCTATTAAGTCTACTCTTAAAACTGCAATTGATAAATTAGATTATACGAGTGCATACGTTGAGTACAAAATATAACATTAAAAACATGTAACAAGGAGTAACTAACTAGGTATACACCATAATATCATTATTAGAATTCCATCTCTGGAAAGAATGATTTGACCATCTGCAAAAAATGTATTCGAAATATTCCTCAGAAGAAATACATAATATATAACCTAGGTAAATCCAACATATATAAAATAAACTGGAATGGTAAATATAACTACTATAATAACTGCATTATTATGGTGGCAATAGATGATTTTCAAATATTACTGTTGCAGGTAGATGACATATTATTATATTAAATCGCCATAACATTGCAGTGATATAGATATACAATTTTTACCAAATTTTTTCTACTAAATTATATTAAACAACTATTAAGGCAATATTATGTATAATATTATATTATATTGATACTTGTATAGAATTATTATTCCTATAATCCTATCGTACCTATACCTATATTGTAGTTGTATTTATCATCTATACGTACATAAATATTTTATAGACCGTTTTATAGCCGCGAAACTCTTACCTGCAGTAACGTCTTGGTCGTCTCGAGTTTTTCGCCTACATCTTGATCGGAGACCACTAGATGTATACGAATATTATATAATATATTATGTAGAATGTGCAGTACGCGGTGCTCCTCTCTGCAGCAGTGCGCTTATCGGATAGAGTTATCGGCTGCACATCACGTCTCTCGGAAGACGACGGTCAGCGGCGACGTTGACGATGGTGCATCTCCGGGCAACGGACGATCCACATGGTCTAGTGCTGTGTCAGTGGTGGCGGTGGTAGTGGTGCGCTTCAGAAAGCGCCGCCCCGCGCTGAGGGCGTAAAACGGGCAAGATCGACCGGGGGTGAACTCGCGCGCGCGCGTGCGTTTCTTTCCGCCGGTGTCTTACGCTGGTATATTCGCTTGGCGTCTGCACGACTGTTCGTCCGGACAGGCGCGCGCTCGTGTGTATATGTGTGGGTGTGCTTCGTCGAAAATCTTTGGATGGCACGATGGACCCGTGCGGACGCGGAGAACAGCAAACACACAGCGCACGCGCACACAGACACACGGCACACGCAAGACTATCAAGCGACGGCGGCGAATTCGTAGTCCGTAGTCGGAGTACCCATAGTACGCGCGATGCCCCAAAACGTCGATAGCCGCGCGCGCCGACTCCTCATCACCACGAAACGACGACGACGACCGAATGCCCACGAATGTCACGCGCACGCGCATGCGTCATACCGGTGCGTTCGCGGGGGTGGCGGTGGCGCGGTGGCGCGGAACGAGCGAGAGATCGCCGCGGCGGTTGTTATTGTTGTTGTTGTGTTGTGTGTGAGTGTGTGTGTGTGTGTGTGTGTGTTTGTGTGTGTGTGTGTTTGTGTGTGTGTGTGTGTGTGTGTGTGTGTGTGTGTGTGTGTGTGAAGTGTCGTTACCGCCACCGCCGCCTCGTGCGCGCGCTGTCTAAACCGTGAACCAGACCACGGAGATGACCCGGCGCGTCATCCACACCGGTGTGGTGGACGCGCACAAACACAGTGCGATGGTTGGCCATCACATCTACACCGGAACACTGCACCTCCACGAAGTCGGTACGCTCACGTAACTTGCCCGGCGGCAATGGCACCGCGGAGCAACTAGCTTACACGAGTACAACTTTATTATTATTAAAATTCTGACGCTTTCGATTTTTTGATCTTCATCGGTATTGTTCCCTTTTTTCTTTCCAAAACCGTATCATCATTTGTGAAGGGATCTTAAGGTATGGGTATTTTCTTTTGTTTAATAAAGGTACTTAACCCAACAGGCCTGGGCTATTGGTATAAAATACAAAAAAACGGCTCACGTTGAGCCAAAGTTGTTGTTTAAATGTATGTAATTAAAGATAGAAGAATGATAAAACATCTTTATTTGTACTAAACGAATTTATAACTATAATATATTGATTTATTGAGTATTAATAAAAATATTCTGCATTTATAATAGCTTGTTAAATAATTATTAACAGCTATTTAAAAAAAAAGTGTCTCATTGTAGATCACTTGTTGTCCAAAATGAGACCTATATTATATTATTCTTCATAATATTATAATATAATAATAAGTATTTTAACTTTTTAAACATATTTTATTAATTTTAAACATCTTACAATGAATTTATATACATAATATAAACAATGCATAGTAATAAAAAACAAAATGTATAGTTCTTAACATTTAAAGAAACTTATTTCTTTTATTAATTAATAAGACACGATTGTAAACTAATAATAATAACTAAAAATTATGCTAATTCCTAAGCATAGCAAAATATTCAGTCTTACTTTGACTCTACCTAACTTAAATAGGAAATTAACTTTTGACGTATTTTAATGAATAAACATCATAACTATTACCTCAAAAAGCATTTTGGAAAGTTCTATCTTCTCTTAAGAGTTGAGAAAATATGCATAATATCAATACCTAATTTTAATAATCTAATAATCAATATATTTCATCCACTAATAGGCAAATAAAACAGTCTTACAAAAAAATATTTTTTGATGACCATTTTCTCAAAAACTTTATATTTAGTTTCTCATTCAAAACTAAATAAACACAAATACACAATACACAATTATTCATTATTGTGGACTTATTATTTAGTTATTTCGTTTTTATACTTGTTAAAAATATAATAGATATGTACCAACTACACCAGTTATGTAAACCATTATAAGAATTAGCATATTTGTTAAAATTTAATAGCCTATAGGCTATAATAGACTTTTCATTCAAAGTGGAAAATATAAAAATAAAATATGTAACTCAAGAAAAAAAACAGCGGGCAAGTGGGTACCGCTCTGCTGTACATTAGGTGCCGTGTGGATCACTATTATACATTATAGGAGGATTAAATTTGAATCCAATGATAATTATCATTGTATACGAAAAACGATTCTGAACGAAGATGATTTGTCAGCCTATAGGATATAATTTTCATTGGTTGGTGAAAAATGTGGTTTATATTTTAATGGCCTGAATACATCAAAATTTAAGTTTTTTATAATTATTTTTAGCTAAACTTATGGAAAAACTTATATTAAATTTCCAACTTTTAGCTACTTATACAAAAAAATTTGTATGAATTATAACTGCAAAATCATTTGCAAATATTCATGATTTTGACTAATTTTTGTCAATATTTAAACTTCAAATGTTAAAAAAAAATTGTGCCTATGTATTCTTATAATTTTTTAATCACTTTAAGAATAATTATACGAGGAACTTTGTATTAAATTTTCAAGTATTTTGATAAGGCTAAAAAAAATTTATCGACACTTCAAAAAAAATTTTTCAGAAAATTTGAAAATTTCAGTTGTCTATAAATAGCTCAAAAAAAGTCAAAATATTTTGAAAAATAAATTATATAAAGAAAATGCCAATTATAATAATTCGTAAAATTTTCAAATTTTTACGACATATACTTTTTGAATAATAACAAATATTTAAAATCGTTTGAGGAAAAATCGTTATCGTTACGCTGTTTCGTAAAAATTTAAAATTCAAACACACTTAAAATTTTTCCTATAATGATGCTTCGAGTTTTCTCTATAGATACTTAAAGGAAAACTTATGGAAAACTTAGTGTTGTATTTTAGATGTTGTGTGTTTTTTTTTTGTGTCTGTGTACACAAGAACGTATCAAAATAATGCTTCAATTTCAAACTGTGGGGGTGGTTTCCTGTAGCTAAATGAATCTAGTTGGTGAATTGGGGAGGTCATTTTTTGAATTTCACAATAGTTTTCAAAAGTGCCGGGAAAAACCAAAAAAAAATTAAGGAAAAACGGGAATTTTTACGCAAAACCAGTTTTCGACCAAATCGATTTTTTTATATGGTTGTAATTCAAAAACTAATCATTATAAATACTTGAAATTTTCACCAAATGTTTATGTCAGTGTTATCTATATACAATTAAATTTTCAAAACTTTTAACTTCTTTTGAGTTATAACTTTTGACCTCTATAATGTACCAATTAGGATATTCACTTTTACATCGGAAACCACCCCCAAAGTTTGAAATTAGAGCATTATTTCGACTAGTTATGCTGTACACAGACACAAAAAAAAGTGGGTAAGTGGGTACCGCTCTGCTGTACATTAGGTGCCATATGGATCATTATTATATATTATAGGAGTGTTAAATTTGAATCCAATTATAGGTATCATTGTATACGAAAAACGATTCTGAACGGAGATGATTTGTCAGCCTAGGATATAATTTCCAGTGGTTAGTGAAAACGGTGGTTTATGTTTTAATGGCCTGAATACACCAAAATTTAAGTTCTTTTAGAATTAATGTAAGCTAAACTTATGAAAAATCTAGTATTAAATTTTCAACTCTTAGCTACTTATACAACAACTTTTATGAATTATACCTACAAAATAATTTGCAAATATTCATGATTTTGACCAATTTTAGTTAATATTTGAACTTCAGATGCTAATAAAAAAAAACTGTGCCTATGTATTCTTATAATTTTTTAATCACTATAAGACTAACTTATGAGGAACTTTGTATTAAATTTTCAAGTATTTTAACAGGGCCCAAAAAAATTTGATCAACACTTCAAAAAAAAATTATTATTATATTTATGTTATAAACATATTTATTAAGTATGTATATAATATAGGTTGCAGCTTTTATATACTAATATAAATTATAATGTTCAAGTATAAAATAACTTTTTAATAAAATAATCCTATGTTTTTTTTTTTTGTATGAATATCAACAAAAATATAGTTATCTATTGTATTTTTAAGTTTTTTGTTAAAACCATTATTTCATATAAAAATTCTTTTTTTTTTACGCTCTGCGACGTATCAGACCCTTACACCTCCTTCTTATTGCATACAAAACATGTAAGTAAACCTAATATATATTATTAGTGTTATAACAATTGTTGAAAAATTTTAATTATATTTGAACAATGTAAATTTGTAGTGTTACGATTATTCATACTGCTATGGTACGGCTTATATTTTTATGTGTCTATTAAATATACAGATTAAATTAAATTTTAAAACCTTGCATTAAATAAAAAGATTTCATAAATAGTGTAGATATGGTAATTAATGATGATAATAATGTTTTATCTCATTCAGACAGATGATGAGGAAGTTCAAGTAGAAAGTATAGTGATGAAACTTTTGCAGTTACCTACCTACATTTAAAACTCCTGTTCAAAACGTTGAAACATCGTTTTAATTCACCTATACCAATTCAACCACAACAATTTTTTTTTTAAAAAAATCAACCTATTGAAACCACCTGAGACACTGTTAACTACTCTTATGAAGTATGTCATTGAATAAAAAATGCCGAACCATCGCACAAAAAAATCGTTTTTGATTCTATATATAGACCAATTTTTTTTTTTGTCGATTTGCTCGACAATCAAACAGTTCCTGTCGCATTTATACAACTTCTTAAAAATCTGCAAAGGTTGTCAAATTATATCTGAATTAGACAACTTGAACAAAATATACTAAAACCACAAACAACTATTTCTTATCAAAACTCATTAGTCATGTTGAATACAACAACAGTCAACAATCACAAGTATACAACACAAAACGATCTGATTTTTCTTTAGTTTTGTTATATTTTATTAAATCAAAGTTTTCTTTATTCATTTATAAAATATAATATTAATTTTATATCTACCTATGGTATGTAATACCTACGTGGCTACGTCCTATATATTTTATTATTTATCATATATTTTTTTTAATCTGAACGTGATTTTATTTTATTTTTTTTTTATATAAAATTTGACTTACCTGCAGATTTTAAACTGTTATTTTTATTTAAGTTTACTAAACTAAAAGATTATTTTTATTTTTGTTTATATTTGTTAGTTATTACTTATTACTTACATTTTGAACCATTTGGCTTTCTGAGCTGATCGATGAATATACATATTATAACAGTGATGTGTTTTTTTTTTAAATCTAAAAACACTTATTACATAGAAAAAATGCTTTATTAATACTAACTTCAATGTATTTTCTCGTAGAAATATGAATCTATAAAATAGTAGTTAATAGTAGTTAGTACGGGATAAAAATTAAAACAATAAAAAATATTACTTTAATATTTTTTTCCCCCTGTTCGCTTGTTCTGTGTTCACGCTGCACCGAACACTGGATGTACCGACACAGGCTGCCTCGAACAAGACCGCCAAAACATTTCTTCGGATAATGATCAGTCGATCCGGACCATGCTGTAATAAACTCGAAGATGTGGTGTCATACGCATCTAAACCCGGATTAAGAGGGGGCCAGGACGGGTCACGTCCCCGGGGCCTACGTGTGTAAAGGGCCCATAGTCTTCTTGGCTTAAAATTACATTGAATGATAATTTGTACTTTTTATAGTACCTACAAGAATATTTTTATTCTTATTTTTTTCTTATTTGAACTAACAGGCGATGGGGCCCGTTAAAAAGCTAAAAAAAAATCTTTTACATAAAAATACTTCATTTTATTTTTAAATATGTATTTTAATAAAAAATAATATGTTTTTAATGTTTTTATTCTCATCAATTGTTATTATCATACTTAAATAAAAATGATTAAATTTGTTTTATTGTATACTTTTGTAATTTTAAAGATTGTTTTCGTTGATGGGCCCCCAATAACCATGTATTGGCCCCTGGAACCTTGAAGGTCTTGATCCAGGCTTGTACACATCAATGTGAATTATCTCTCATATTATTAACTAATAATATAATATTTTGTCATGCCATATCGAACTAGTATGAATCAGTCTTTAAACGCAATTATTCATTATTAGCTAATTTATATAACTACTAACTATATTGTATATATAACTACATAAAATAGGCTATAAACATGAGGAGCTATATGTCTTTAAATTTTAAACATTGAGTCTCGCCTAAATCTATTTTTCATTCACTATAATACTCATTTTAAAATTCATAAAAACTTTATAATTTTAAAACACTAATAACTTTTAAATTAAATTAAAATATCAGTAATAAAAACAGGTGTTCTAAATAATATATTTTGTCATTTTGATATGTTATTAGACAATTCACAAACAGTTTTGCTGTAGAAAAATCAACTATAAAAAACTAACAATCGTTTTAAAAAGTTACAAGATATGGGTTGATGGGTGATGGCTATCAGTATTATCTCCTCTTGAAGATGCCTTATATCTCACCTAACCTAACCTTAACCTACATAAATAGTTTAAAACACACATCTATTTTATTTATTTATTTATTTTTTTGTACATAATAATATGTATAAGATAGATATTATACAATACATCTCTAATGCAAATGCTGTAGTTTTTGTAGAATGATGATATTACCAAAATTCTAACTTCATATCTCATATGAGAAAATTTTAACTTACATTTTTTTAGGTTTTTTGAATATTATTGTTGAATTTGTAACATAGTTTTCAGTTTTTAGAAAGCATAAGCTTGATTAAGTTAAAAAGTTTATTTATTTTAACTTTTTAATTTAATTAGTTGCATTTGGGTTTTGTTAATTTGCGTACCTATTAACTTAACTTAATTGATTTTTAATAAATATGAACTCAGCAAATTAAATTTTTATTTTAAGAGGTTTGCTTAATTTATTTTGTTCTCAATTTAATTTTACTTATGACATTTCAATCGATTTCGTTCTTAAATCAAAACATATTTTGGTGTGAATTGTTCTTTTTTAGTGACGAAAAAGTTCAACGAAGTACTATATAAAATATAGTAGGTATACAACTTATTTTTAGGGGAGTCATATGTATATTTAATATTCATCACAACTCACAAAGAGTAAAAAAACAAATATTTATATCTCATAAGTAGGGCTCGGGACTTATTGAATTTGCATATTTTTATTGAATAGTCCAATAAATTGCTAAGTAAGACAGAAATTTGTTTCAAGTTGTAACAAATTAAAATACATCAAATAAAAATTGCATATTTTTGCATATTTCGAGGTTTTAATGAAAACACGCATTTATCCACAATAAACATTTTTTTTTTGCATATAACATGCTATATTTTAAATACGACGTGAATATTTCTTATAATAGTTAATAAGAGTTTTCTGTGCACTATCGAAATCAATTATTATCGATAAACGTCAAATAAAGATAAGATATTTGAAGTGAACATTCTGGGTTTTTTTTGAAAAAAATAGTTTAAATAGTTTCCTATATGGCTCGTCATTACTCTGCTAGCTATATTGTGTGCATATCAGTCTCGTGTCTTGCGGTCTCGAGTGCGCGTCTTATGATCGTAATATTATATTTTTATTTTTGTTGTAAATTTTATTACATTTTGAAAATTTAATATCGTTTTGCAACAAAAATGCCTAAGCAAATAACTAGTGTTTTGGTTAAAAAATATATTGCAGAATTTGGGTCAAATGTTTTTTCAGCAGACCAAAATGTATTGTTTTGTAATTTTTGTGAAACGAAAGTGAGCGTGGATAAAAGATTTATTGTCACCCAACATCTTAAGACGGAAAAACATAAGCGGGCAGCTAAGCG
>VUJU01001276.1:39485-62221 GCA_009835225.1 Aphis craccivora | reverse complement strand
GCACTTAAAATTTTTCCTATAATGATGTTACGAGTTTTCTCTATAGCTACTTGAAGGAAAACTTATGGAAAACTTAGTGTTGTAATTTTAATCCTTAGTTATAAATAAAAAAATATTTTACGATTTTTCAACTTCAAAATTACTTGCAAATTTTCGCGTTTTCGACAGATTTCGTAAAAATTTGATCTATAAACGCTTATAAAAACAACTCATAAGGAACCTTATATTAAATTTTCAAAACTTTGTGGTCATCCAAAAAATTGTATCGACACTTTAAAAAAAAATTTTCAAAAA
The DNA here is from genome assembly GCA_009835225.1 of Aphis craccivora. NCBI lineage: Eukaryota > Metazoa > Arthropoda > Insecta > Hemiptera > Aphididae > Aphis > Aphis craccivora. Next base: position 61,927 of record VUJU01001276.1, on the reverse strand, counting down.
AATCGAAAATTTCAGTGGTCTATAAATAACTCAAAAAAAGTCAATTTTTTTTGAAAATTTAACTGTTTATAGATAACACTGACATAAACATTTGGTGAAAATTTCAAGTATTTACAGTGATTAGTTTTTGAATTACAACCATAAAAAAAAATCGATTTGGTGGAAAACTGGTTTTGCGTAAAAATTCCCGTTTTTCCGTCATTTTTTTTTTGTTTTTCTCGATTTTTTCGAATACTGTTGGAAAATGTTAACTTTTGACCTCTATAATGCACCAAGGATATTCACTTTTACATCGGAAACCATCCCCATAGTTTGAAATTGGAGCATTATTTCGACTAGTTATGCTGTACACAGACACAAAAAAAAAAAAAAACACACATCATTATAAAATCAATACATTCTTCACTTCGTTCAGAATCTAAAATAATAATAATAATAAACATATTATAATCCATTTTTAATTATATTACAAATTTCGTTAACTATTTCCCAAAATATTTTTATATTATGTAATGTGTATCGTTTATATATATATATATATATATAGTCATATAATACTATCGATAAAAAGTAAAAACCGATAATTGATAGTTATCGTAAATACTATACTTCATTCTGCATACCTTTTTCAATATTTAATATTGAAAAAGGTTATTTATTATTTATTATTAGTTTTTAGTATTTCGTCAAAACACTCTAACCTTCATGCGTTCGAACGTATATGTTTTATTTCGTGTTAATTGTTAGGTGCGTAAAGAAATTTATAAATTTATAACTCAATAATTATGACTCTATCAAAGTCAAGAAGATAGCAGTAAACGAAAAATTACTGATGAAAGTCGAATTTTATGTAAAATATTTGGGAAGAAAAGTGAATAAAAAATGTACTTCTATTTTTAATTTTACATGGAAAATATAAAAATATTTGAATATTCGTAATAAATAATAATATTTCGTGATAATACTCGTGACCCACAAATTTTTTTTGTATAGATGTTTCAGCCCAAGTATTACTTTGAGTTTGGCATGCTTATAAACCCTAGCTAATAGGTATAGCTGATTTTTATGGTATACATTATAGATAATTTATATACCGAGAATGTATAATGAAAAGATAATCTATCCAGTTTAATAATACTGGTGTGTTTGTTGAGATATATTATTGGCTATTTTATATCGAAAAGTTTTTCATGGTTACCTACCAATAACTGACGAGATTTAAATGTTATACTTGTATTTATAAATATAAAATGTTTCCATTTATATAATTATATCTGAATAATTAACACAAAGATTTATTGTTATTAAATCAAAAAATGACAAATTTATTTTTACTTCCGTATTTTATTTATATTATATTTAATAAATATATGTTAATTTTAATTTTAATATTTTATTCAAGGTGATATATTATAGTCTAATAACTCAATTACGGTAAGATTTCTAAGCCATTGATGCTATAACACGATAATAAATATTAATTTATTGATGTACAAATTTATAAATACGATTTTTTTGTTAATTTTTTTTAAATTTTATTTTGAATTAAGTGGAACTGACGATAGAGTTGTAATGATATGCTCATTTTCACATATCATAATTGTATATTTATTATTTTTTTATTCAATAAAATAAATAGCGGCAAAGTTGTCACACGCATGTAATAAACCCTAAAAAACCCCAATAATGATGAATGTTCCACATTTCACATGGTTCACATTGTTTAGTCACGTACGGGATACTGTACGGGACTATAACGGTACTGCGCAACACATGCAAATCTTTTTCATGTGCCGCCGGAGACAGGAGATGGTCCAATCAGGGTGTCTGTCGCTAGGGACTAAGACAATTTTCTCTAAAATGCCGACACCTTTGATGGGGCCACCGATGTCTCTGGCGGGCTTGACCGGACCGTCTCCGATCATCAGTGCATGAGCACCAGTTGTAGAGTATAGTGCAGGAGCATCTAAGACCAGTCAAGATCTCCACACCAGATATTGCGAGTGACAACTGAGCTGTTTCCTTTTTATATTTAATTGAAATCAATCAGTGTTATTTTATTTAAATCTGAGTGTTTAAAGTAATATCCTTTTTCTCTCACACCTATCGTTTCAACTGCATATCCAGTCAGCTGCGAATAAGGTAATTATATATTAAGGCGATAATTTATTATCTAAAATAATAATAAATCTTTAATTTTAATTTTTAATTTTTTTCTTTTCTTTTATTTTTGCGTTATTACAGAGTTCTGATCTATTCGAGACCTTGTGTTGAATGGAAAATTCTTGATAAACCGAGACGCTAATGAAAATATAATTAAAGCTGTGAAGGACTGCGGAACTAATGATTTGGGTACTAACTGGTGGATGTATTCTAAAGGTTTTTATCAAATAATGGGTTATTTTTTTTTTTTTCATAAGCTGTCACGTGAATATTTTTATTTCGATTACCTATGTATACATTATTTTATAAACATTAAAAATATTTACAAAGTACAATATTTATAATTCCTATACACCTGCAGTTTAAATGTATTAATTTAATTAATGATTTTCCATTTTTCATTTTTATTTCAATAATTTATACAAGGATTCAGTGGCGTGAGTGCTTGATAAAGGGACTATCCCGAACATCTTATAGTTTTTTATAAGAATGGTGATGAGCGGTAATGCAAACGGATAATTATTTAATATCAATAATTAGTATTCATTAAGATAAGTACCTAGTTAAAAATGGTAAATGCCTTTATTAAGTTTTGTGTGAGTGTCTTTGGTTGATGGAATATTAGATTATATAAATATAATAGCCTCCGAAAATCTGAAATTCCCTAGGTACGTCAATACATGCTGCAAAGATAGATTCATTTTAATTATTATGATTTTGGGTTTCGTACTTATAGTTTAACTAAAATGGGTATGATGTTTTAATGTACCAATATGATTGGTGCACTAATATAAAATTAAAAAATAAACCCCTGACTGTTTTTCGTATCTATACTAAATTAAACATAGTCAACGAATTTTCGAAATAACAGTAACGATATTTTATTTAAATATTAAGGTGTTAGGTGCGTTTATTCTGACGAATTCTGTATAATATTTTATAAGTACACATATCTGCGTTCAATGCTTGTATAAAACTAATGTAATATAAGTTATAGTATTGATAATACTAAGTTTTGATTATTATTTCAATAGACACTAATTATACACTATTTCTACTGATTATATTATACGGTACAACTGTATTGATATTAAGTCAATAACAGTTAAGTTTTATTTCATAAATTGGTACAATAACTATTATGTATACACATAAAAGTGATTTGTTTTTTGTAAGAACACTTACACGGTTTCAGTTATTTCACTTTCATTTTTTATACTAATTGGCTCTCCTCCGACGGGACCCATGGTACGATGTGGTGGGGGAGCTTGTGGACTCAGATATATTTATACGATATGCCATATACGATATCTGAATCTCACCAATAAGTCCCGAACTAGCCCTTACTTAAACCTTACTCAGCTACCGGATTCAGAGCTAATATGTCAATCGTTGAATAGCCTGAATATAACATCGTCAGACCTAAAACAGTAGAAAAATATGTCAACGCATAACGAGGATAAAATAAACGTTGTTCACATCTATAAGATTAATTTATATTAGTTATTCTTTAAATTAGTGTTTAAATAAACTGTATTATTTTCCAAAGTGCCTCCTTGACCCGTTTACAATAAATAAATCAGAAAGTATGTAACTTCTACACAATTACTATATTTAGAGACAATCATACAGTTATTTTAAAGAATTATTGGGATAACAATTATTTTTATTTAGTCAATAATAAGTAATAATAAGTACTTAAATATAAATATTAATTTAATTAATAATTTATTAGGTACTACTAACAACTAATTAACTATTAACATACTCAAGCTAATAGTTATTCCCTAAACTTATTTAAAGTTGGAACCAAAATTAATACGACATACGAGGGACGTTCGGAAAGTTAAGATACAAACCTCCCTCCCACGGTTATAGGGAATGTTTTTTTCCAACATTATCACTGCCGAAACTTGTCGCGAACAAGCTAAGATCAAAACCAACTCAATTTTCAGTACCTACGTTACAATCTCTGTCCGTGAGAGGTTTTCATCAATAGGGAGTCATCGCGCACTCCGCCACCTCTATCACTGATTATTCAAAGTGTGAAGTAAAAAGTGTGATCCGTTTTCTCACTCAAGAAGGAGTCATTCCCTCTAAAATTCATCCATTCATTCAAACTTCTCCAGGCATATAGACCAAACGTTATGAATCGCCAAAACGTCACCAAATGGGTACAAGAATTTCTAGAAGGAAGAACGAGTGCAGTACACAATAAGGAGAGAAGCGGTAGGCTGTCTGTGGAAACCGATAGAAAAATAGTAAATCCCCGGATCGTACTAATCATATTCCCGATAATATGAGTATTAAAGAAAAGATTGTTAAACAATGTTTACTTGGACGAAATAATTAATAATTGATAAAATTAATAATTGCTGTTAAAAAGTAAAAGTTATAGTAAAAGTCGAGTATTAATAAAATGATTATTGTTCTACAACTTTTAAATCACCTCTTGACCAGAGTATTTGTATATTATTTGTATTAGTGATTATTTTTATAATTTTTTTTTGTCATATTTTTTATTAAATAATGCAAGTAAAATAAGTATTATTTTTTTTTTGTCAATTTTCATTATTTCCCGCCGTAAATAGAAAACTATATTCATCCACAGATTACATCCTCAATAATTGAACCTCTTTTTTTCTTGAAATTGGGCACCACTAGTTATATAATGTAGTTATATATTAGTTTTTTTTTTTTAAAAAAGACTTAAATGTATAGGATATAAACACTACTTAAGTATTAACCAAAGCCCCGAGGTTAGTTTATTATTTTGTGTTGATATTATTTTTTAGCATGTCGATAAAAATTAAAAAATAAATAAACAATATTGTGACACCTCCCTTGGAGGTCAGTAAATACAAAAACAAAAATATATATACTATTAAGTAAATAATAGGTATATAAATAAGTGAGGTTAGTTCATGTTAGTACCAATTCTACTATCGAATGTAATAGATGGTAGGTAGTTCATTTTACATAATTAATTACTACATAATTAAATGCGAACCTTTGGACTAGTTATGGCCTATAATTATAAAATATTTTATATATTTTTACATGTCAATATTAATTTATACATACCACGTCGGCGTTAAGTTGTAAACCGAAAAAAAACTATCACACTCAGTAGGCTAACGGTGACACTACTGACACGACATGGAGCACATAGTTGACATGTTTTTGAAAAAGACGGGATGCAACGACGACCGCAGTTATGACACAATGTGTCAGGTATTTTTTATCTACTTTGAGCTAGCCATCACTCTGTTTTTTGCCGTGTCGAGTTACCTGTCGATCGCTAACTCCACGGAAGGCCTATCGGTTCGCCTCTACGGACTACTATGCTTCCTTATCGAGAGTCACATTTTTTTTTTCATAGCCGTCCGGTTATACTATCTGCCACAATTTCGCGATATGTACCAGCGTACGCTGAAAATGGGTATCCCGGAAAACTTTAGACAGAGAATCGCAATAGTAATCAAACATCACTTAATCATATCGAACGTCTTCGTGTCAGTTTCTATGTTGTACACGATTTCAATGGATTGGGTGCAGATGGGCGATCCGTTCACGTTCCCCTTCATAGACGTGTTGCCGATAAAAACGACAAACTTGACTATTTACGTGTGCAAATATATATTATACACTTTGCCCGTGTACATTGCATACTTCGAAACCTGTTTTTTGAATGTGACGTTTATGTATTCGACGGGCGTCGTGAAGAGATATTTTCAGATACTGGACGGACAGGTCGAAGAAGCGATAGCAAACAAGGATGAACAGCAATTAAAGATCGCAATCAAACACCATCAAGAGGTGTTGAAGTGAGTTGTGTTCAATGCACGTATATTTTTTTTAGGTATATTTGATGACAAATAACTTAAAATTTCTGTCGGAAAAAGAAAAATATTTTAAAAGAATTACATTTTACTGTTTATTCAAATTTAGTCATCTAATAATTATGGTATCATTATATCAGGCGCCTATCACATCGGCCATATACTTTTATACAATATACTCGTATTTAATAATGACTTATGAATTTATAATAATCACACGAATAAAATTGAACACATACACTAAAGCGTAAAGTAGTAAATGACTAAAACAAAAAAAGCTTTTATAATATCTGAAATTATCACTATTTATCTATTTACTGTATTTTTAGATTTTTCGATGATATGAAGACGGCATATGAGAAACCAATATTAATGACAATAGAATTTTGTGGATTATATGTTGGTTTGACTAGTTATTTCAGTATTTTAGTCATACAGGTGTGTGGTAGTAACATATTTGATTAATTTAATTAATAGTATTTCATAAAAATTCCTACCCTGTGAATTTAAAGAGCAAACTTTCTATTCAGTTCTTATAACAAAAATAAAAAATAATTTTCTATGATAAAAAAAAATAATAATAACTGTAATTGTACTTTTTAAAGTTTTATAAGTGTATGTTATTAATATTTATTAACATTGCTACATAATTACAATTCACTATATTAAGGTTAAGTTATTAATTTTACTTATGTTATTTTTAGGGTTATATTCATCAAATAATATTGGGATTATGTATAGTTAGTAGTATCGCGTCTCTCATAACAATTATAATTTATTGCATTTATGCGAGTAATATATATGATTTAGTAAGTATTTATATGTGAGTTATGCTTATGTCAGTGTATTATTGTTTTATTTACAGTATGGTATTTAACACGGTCAATGTTCATTTTATCGAAAACTATACTAATATTATAGGAAGTATTACTTTTGAAAACATCGATTTTGAAAAAAATAATATATTTTTACTATATTTTATCTTTATTATTTTTTAACAATATAAATGTAAAACGATAAAATATAGTAAAAAATATTGTTTAATGATGACTTCAAATTGTGTATAAAACTAATATTTCCAAAAACTTTTTAAAACACAATACGCTCATAATTTTTCATATAATGATTGTTTACCGTGCACCTATATACCAACAATATATAATATACATAATTTTATTGTTTTAATTTATTAGCATGATGGTATATTGAGTGCTCTTTTTGAACACCGTTCCGTTTATTCTGGAAACAACTCATCATTTAAACGTCTCATTTCAATAATGATGACAAGAGCCACAATACCATTAGAATTCAAAGTTGCTTCTATTTTCACCATAAACTTAAATCTACTTATCAAAGTAAGCAGAAAAATAATTATTTATCTATTTTAAATATTAGAATCAACATTTAATGTATTATTATATAATATGGTTCCAAAGTTTATTTGGATTTCTTAAAATGTCTCAATTGTTATTTTATTCGAACAATTATTATAAATTATAATAGATAAACATTTGTATTTATTTCAGATTCTAAAATTTGTATACACGGTGTTTAATGTATTATTAACTTCAATCAGTCGCAAATTGAAAGAAACTGCAATATGAAAACAAAGTGTATATCTAAATAAAGGGATTTTTAGTAATTTCAATGATAAAAACGTTTTCATTTATAATTCTGAAATGTTTTTTAAGTTAAATTTTATTTTCATACTTTAAATAAAAATGTTTGTTAGTTGTTTCTTATTCTGTTTATTTTTTTTTCAACTCTTAAAACGTCTCCTCACAATATTATGATTATAATTTACACTACTATCGTTCACTATCCTTCAATAAAATATCACAATCCAAATGCAATGTTTAAAACTTTTTACATGACAAATTATAAATGCGATCAAAAATGTTTTGAGTGACTGCAATACCTTTTTTCTAATTCTTACACTAGTAATTATGTTTATGGTACAAAACAGTCATATAGTTTATAATTTAATTCAGACAACGTCATGGAAGTAAACCTAGTGATCTACTAGATTCACTTTTATATAAGATTATTTATGACGTTTATGTTTGTATTTTAATTCTAGAGGTTTTTCCAGTTTTCCATTATCAGATGCATAAATTGTCGTTAGGAATATCTTAGACAAATAGATAGAAATGCACTAACAAATAAGACGTAGCATTATAATAATAATGCAGCATTGTAATCTGTGGACGGGCTATTTAAATACACCACTATCGTTTATAAATTTCCCTGTTATCTCAAAAGTATAGTTGTTATAATAATTAGTTAATCTATCAAAGTTTTATATAACTGAAGAAGTTTAAGATTTACGTATTTTTAATATACACATTACACATATATAATTTATATAATATATGGTTGTGGCTACAACTGAGTACAATTATAGGTTACTGCTGAAAATAAAATAACTGTTATTATAATTTTTATTTTGAATATCAACATTTTAAATTACAATTTAAAATAAATCTATCTTTAATGTGGTATTATCTAATTCGTATTTCTATAAGACAATAAAAATAGTGGCGTGCCCACAACTATTTAATTACCTAGTATTTAGTAGTGTTGAAGAAGTACCTAGTCTAAAAAATCTTTAGACTTCCATCTTTCTTAGTCTTCTATAATACCAAACATTTCATTAGTAAAGACATGTTTGATATTATATGATACGTGCACGTATACTATAGTCTTCAGTATTAAATTATTAAAATATTATAATACTTAATTTGTTTTAATCTTAATCGTTAACCGCAATTCAAATATTTATAATGCATTAATACGTATAAAGTGTTATTGGCTTGCATTAAATTGGAATTTTAGTAATAAATAATTATTGGTACATATCTTACACAATTGTTTAAACCTTTTTAATTTGCTTATACACTGTCGTTGTGCATAATATGACTATATATAGTATAGGTAATTATATACATATAAACATTAATATTATTGTAAATAAATTGTAAATATCTTTTGTTCAAAGTTATATTCAAAGCCGTATCTTACTTAAATGAGTGGATAATGGATATGATAGGTGTTTTGATAAATTTATAACTTTTTAATATTAGATTTTTATTTTCATGAACAATAATGCGTAATAATGCGCAACTACAATGTCTCTATATCCTATATATTCATGCATAAAATATAAAATGAGATTCTATACTAAAATTCACATTAAAGACGACAAAATTTAAGAAAAAGTAACGTAGCATAATATTATAGTATATAATATTACAGGAATACTATAGATACCAACTATATACCTACTGTTGAAGATCGTACATTTTTCTTCACGTTTAAGGATATATCTAATTATAACGAGTGCGATTTAATGACGACTGGTATAAAGACTGCGATTAAAAAAAATAAAACAAAAACATTTAACATCAGACTGCTGAAATGGTATAAATATGGCATACCTCAGATACCTGCAGCAACAGCATCGGGCTTTAATGCTATACTTAGTATATTATGGAATACTATATACCTAATATTATATATAGTGCACTGTGCTGTACCACCGGGATGAAGGCCGTCTAAAGACCAAGTGATAGATACAACTTTTTTTTTTTTTTAGGTATACATACATTATATGTACATTATGACATTATACGTATTTATACACTCACCTCGACCTGCATTTCGTCACCGGCCGGTTCCAATCACAGCACTCGCATAAATTACGATAATATTTTATCGACGATTGTCGTCGTTCGGATGGTCTTACGGTGCGCAGTTCTCCGACGACTAACGCTACGTTTCGAGCTTAACAGCAGTCGTTATAATAGTATAAAATATACCTAGTCAAATTCCGTTCAGCCGCACAGCAACCGCTCGTGTCTTGCGTCATGGTGTATAAAACGAGAGCTCGTTGGGATTTTACCTCCGTATTAAAAACCACATAAATAAGTTTATGATAGTATAATTGTTTTCTCCAATTTTAAGCGTTGAGTTTATAACTTACACATGTTTTATAACATATACTACTACAGTGATCAACGGCAAAATCCGAAGACGACTGCTACCGCATAATTACTGCTCAAAATCCAACGCAATTTGGACATAGGTAGTATACTTCCGATCGACTAAGTTTAATATTAAGCTAAAAACAAATTACATTTATTGTAAATTCTATGCTTTAAAAGTCACTTTCAAACAATGTTCATGGGATTATGGTACAATATACGCCGCATTTGTTAATAAATAATACATTAAGTATTATAACTTAAATTTTAATGAAAACAAATTAAAACAAATCGTCATTTATGAAATTACTAACTTCAAAAAAAAAAATAAAATATTTCCAGTTGTTTACATATTTCTTTAAAATAAAAAATCCTATAAAACTATTAAAAGTAATATTAAATTATATTTCCCTTTCTGTTTGTATTTCAAAATTTAAAAAAAAAACCAATGTCAAACTCTTGATATTAAGTTGTCAATTCTCGATGTATCGAAATTATTTAATGTACACGACTAATATGGTTAATTAGATTCTCAAAATAATTTTAGTAATGAACTCGTACCTAAGTGTAATGATAATCGTTAAATAAATTAAACTCTTAAGATACCTATTTAACTATTACGAGTACATTATAACAACCATACGTAGTAACACGTGGGTTATTAATGATTTTTGTTCAGGGTAGTCAACATAAATAATTTAAACGTGTAGTGCTCTATCAACATTTGTACAGTTTTTTAAATTGAATTATTATGGAAAGTAGAACATTTAATAAATTAAAAACTGTACTAAATAAAAATGTAATTTGTACATATTTTACAAAAATTAAGGTATATTATAAATAAGTATCAAATAAAGTTATAGGCTGAGCAATTCTATATAGGGTGAAGGTATCGAGTATGTCGTTATACGCAAGAGATTTTGATGACCATATGGAATTTCGAAAAAAAACAAAAGATAAAAGAATACCAGAATACGTGTTTCTTACTTATTTTTAACTGACGATTTTATTAGCTCGATTTCAACATTTTTAAGCGCACAACTAGACCAACAAAAATGATTAACTTTATTTTTTTAAATAGTAAAAAAACTAAAAACTATATTTTAATGAATACTGGTAGAACTAATTTTTTTGAAAAGATTAAATTATCGATTTTGATCCACTAATTTATCAACTATACTTAGTCCTTTAAAGTTTAGTAAATGTATTAATAATTGTAATTGAAATAATAATTGGAATAAATTAAATTAACTAGAGCTAATCAGCTAAATATATTATAAACTATCTTTAAATGCAATTTCATATTTGTTGGTAATTTAATGACACACACAAACGCACAAATTATTCAATTTTGGGATAAATTCCTACAAAAAATAGTTTATTATTTTTATTATTTATAACACACAAATACGAAAAATCTTTTACATAATATTTAAAAATAGGTAGTAATTCCATTACTTAAACAATAACATATTTAGAGCGTATAATTACTTTAGTCAGTAACTTATATTTGGTATTACTATTCAACACTACGAGTAATAATGTATACCTATATTATCTATTCAATAAAATTTTAAAAATTTTTAAAAAATAAACAAAATATTTATTTTCTAATAAATGTTATAATGTCTATTCTCGTATTAAAATAACTAACAGTTGATAAGTATAAATACATTTTTTGGTTTCTCTTTAAAATTTGAATTTCAATAAACATAATATGTTCATTGTACGTCCTTAATAACTTATATTTTAACATATATAGCTATCAGTATAATTATACGGTTGTATTCGAATACCTTATATACCTACCGAATAGTTATTTAGACGTACCTTTATTAAAACAAAGTATTAAATGCATATATACAAAATAATACTTTTTTCTTTGAATGACGTACTTGTCATGTCTTAGTTATTTTTGTATACTGCAAGAAGAGAATATTGTTAGTGAAAGATTATAAGTTGTGATTGTGTAGTGTGTACTTATATTACAATATGTCATATATATGACAGGACCAAAAGTCATTTACTTAAAAGATTTCCATTATATTTCGATAAGTCTATAATTAAGATTTTAGTGCATTCATGAATTGAAAAAAACACTACTCATTCCTTCAAATTAATAGATCCAATTATCGAAAACGATATTTAAAAAAATGTTAAAATTTATGTTAATGGTAGTTATATTCTATATTCGTCTCAATATTCTTTATGCGGGTTGGATACAAGTTGATTACGCAGTGAAAATAAAAATTCGAATAAATATAAATATTGAATATTAGGATACACATCGAAATAGTGAAATGAATTTAATGAGCTAGTAAAAATTCGAAGATTTTACACAATGTATAAGTGGTACCTATATGTTAAGCAATTTTAATAACGCTGGTACAACATTGTATCGTATTCACTGAGTATACCTACTGTAGGTCCTGCCTAATTACCAACTTAGTACCTACAACTGATTATTGACCCGATTCAATATAATATGATCTGTGCATAATATGTACAAACAAATTATTACACTTCAGATTATTACTAAATTTCAATGTCGTAGCATTCAATATTTCTAACAGGTAGGTCTATCATTATGCATAGAACATTCGTTTTCGTCATTGCACACAGCGCCGCGCGTGTCGAGAGTTTACAAGCTATAACAATAATATTAATATTACAAAAACGTGCGCTCTACACAATATTTACTGAAGAAAAAAATAAAAACCTGTTTTCATTGATCGATACAAGCAAATGAAATTCAGCAAAAAAATTTTAAGTTATTATTAAGAAAATTATAAAAAGCACTTAAATAAAAAAAAATAATAATATTCTTTTAAATTAAAATTTTTTTAGAAAATTGTTATGGCCAGTTATATTAATTACAACTGCTCATACTTTTAACGTGATAATTATATTTTAAAATAAATATTAATATAGTAGTCGTGTAGTTGATCTCATATATTATAACATCAATATTAGTGTGAGATTTTTCAAATTGGTATAGATGATACCTAGACAATAACTCATTATTGGAATAATACTTAATACTTTAATTACAACATAACTGTTATTGGTAATAAAGATTTTCCAACTTTCACATTATAATGCCTAAACGTTATTAGTTATCATACATAGAGATTTCAGAACTCTTCGTTTAAGCTCCCCAGATTTGAACGTATTTTTTTTTATCATATATAGCTTACTAAGACATCTAGTTAAAATAATTATACATAATTACTTTATTATATTCGCCTCACCGTCTATTGGCGTTTTGGGGCCAAGGTTTTACAATTTAGATTCGTATTTAATTGCCCTAGTGTAAAATTGTCGCAATCGTCATAGTAGTTTAAAATAAACGTATGTTTTTGTAAAATAAATCTGAATAGAATAATATCACACGTAATATTTTTCTAATAAATACTCGTATTATAATTACTTTAGTAAATTTTAATGGTGAAATTTTGGAATTGTGCAAACAATATTCAAATTTATAACAAGTTCAATGCCGTTTGTTGATCCGGTCCTTACTTTTAACATATCATCTTTTCTTAAAGTTCTATTCTTAAGGAGTGATCTTTATGGAACCCTTGTAATACTTATTTTATCCGAAAAAGTAATAAGTTGATGTCAATTGTAGCACTATAAAACTATAAAAAAAACACATAAAATAAAACAAGAAAACATTTCAAATTCACAATTAGGTTTTCGTTTTGACCCCTTTTACAGTCATGCGTGTTCATTTATAATAATATTATAGGTATATCGTTAAACACATTATTCTACAAATCCATACAGGAATACGAAATTCTTCACACACTTCGCATAAAAACGTGTATACCATACAGGATACGATAGGCGATAGCACATGCTTAACTGTAAATCGGGCCTACTATAAATACAATCATTTTAAAACTTTCTGTTTATATACAGAATATAAAAACTTCATGCATGTTTCACTTTTGCACATTGAAATAAGATAGTGATCAATGCGTTACCTTTAACTATAATTATGTTATCTGAACTATCTAACCTATTTTTAAAATATTCGATTTAGAAATGTTTTTTCTTTAACGAATAACGGAATGTCAGAAATTATGTATGTTAAATCACTAGAACTATACAATGTATAAATGTCTATTAGGTATACCGTCCGAAGAACATAATCTTAAACAGAGTATAAACTATAAGTTATTCAGTTGTCCGAAAATTGTTGACAATGAATATTTTGCTTATTTATTATATAATTGAATCCCCGAACAAAATAAAACATATTCAGAAATTATAAATTTGGTCACGTAGTAGCCTATAAAAACGTTCGCAAAATTTCGTTTCGGAAAATTATTTGATAAGCGGCATTCGTTCGCAATCGTATTATAAAAAAGGTAAAACGTTTGCAATATTATACATATTTGTGAACAAAAGGTATGTCTGTATAATTGTTATAGTAATAAACGACAAAATATAAAATCCAACATAAATAGTGCTTGCGTTGAACAGTGAGACAATTACTTTCATTCTAAATCAATTTAGAGTCATATTTTTTAACGTGACATTGTGACAATGTACAATAGGTTAGATTAGGTTATTTTTATTCATTATATATTTTTCATTTTCCATTACAAACCATTGCAAGTAGGTAAATTTAAATCGTATATTTCATCGATCTATAATAACGAGTAAAACACAATACACGTCATTATTACCTATAACCTCTGTTTTTAGATCCCACCGTACGACATCGAATTAAGTACCTACATCATGTTTCCAGCAGCCATCATTATCGTATTATGTTGTATAGTAGTGGTACTACTCCTTTACAGCTATTCGATATCCACGTACAAATATTGGAAGACGAAGTCGGTGACGTTTGCCACACCCGTACCACTATTCGGAAATATTAAAGACCAAGTGACGCTAAAAATGACACAGGGCGAGTGCTTGAAAAATATTTACAAGTATGTATAAATGTATAATGCACAACTGTACAACATGAGACACGAGTACAATGCTAGACTTTATCATTAATTTTTTTACGAAATCGCTATTGAAAGGTGATAATTTAATGAAAAACTACAGATTTTATATTATATGGTACCAGGGTACCTATACCCACATAAACAGTCTTCCTTCAGTGTTATATTTATCAATTATTTCTACTTGGAAAATCTTACATAATTTTCTTAAATTAGATTTTAGTATATTAGTTTATACCTACACTATATTATACATACATACCTACTTAACGAGAAATTAATAATTTATTATTAAAAGTTGATTTCCCATATTTCAAATTTTTTTTAATAACAGAAATTTAATTTTTATCTTAATTATTATGCACAAAAAACCATTAATATGATAATAATATTTTTTCCGTCCATTTCAGTAGTTTCAAAAAATAATATTTTATTAACATAGGTATGTAGAAGAAATTAGTTTCTATTGATAGAGACAAACTTGATAGTCAGTGGCGCAACTAAAGGGTACCTAACAGCATTCCGCAACGGGCCTGACACTCGTAGGGGGCCTCTAAAAGGACCCGCGCCATGAATGGCTACAACTTTTGTGCACAATTTATGAGCAATAGAAACCTTTTTTTCAAAGTAATTTAACCACGTTAAATTTATCACACATAATTTTCGAATTGATCATTAAGTATACTGATGGTGGAAAATTATTGTACTCATACAACATTTTTCTTCAGCCTTTTAAAGCTTAGAACTTTTTGTCTTATCATATTTTAATGTTACAGACTAGAAAGTTAAAAATGTTGTTTAAGCTAATTAATTTAGCATCACTTCGTTAATAAGCCATTATTTATAATTATAATTTTTTCGATTAAAAATATATACCTATTTTTATCACAATTATAGTCATTTTTAAAAATTCCGGAATTATTAGTGTTTGTAAATCTAGCTCATAATTTCTACGGGCCAGTCCGCCACTGCTATACTATAATATTTGTTAGGTATTCTGTGAGGGTTGAAAGCGATTTAGTTTTGTTGTATGTTTTAAACAAAGAACTTTCCTCAGTTTATTATTTTTTTTTAAAAAATTTTACTAAAATATTCGACTCTTTCGTGGCTTATAAATTGTTTTTTTTATTTTTTCATTGATTTAATTTTTAAAACAGTTTTTTTATGATTTATCGTTGTCTTGGGATCTTTCAAATTATTTTCGACCCAGGCCTACAAAAGCGAAGTGACACTACTGATTATATAAATATATCTCGTAGAAAACCTATAAAATATATCATAACATTTTACTTAATAGTTAACAGTCATACTAATATTACATATTTTGTTACATTAATACCTGTGTAGTGTGTACCTAAAGGGCTACAACTTTATCTACAATATTTTGTGATGTGTTACATAGTGATTTTCCTCGTGAAAAGTACGTGGGCATGTACCAGTTACAAACGCCGACATTGTTGCTCCGCGACCCAGAAATCATTCGGTCGTTTTTGGTGAAGAACTTCACACATTTCACGGACAGAGGATTCTCGTACGACGGTCACAGAGAACCGTTGACCAAACATCTTGTAAATTTAGAGGGTGACACGTGGAAAATTCTCCGACAAAAGCTCAGTCCTACGTTCAGCTCTGGTAAAATTAAAAATATGTTAGGAATGTTACAAGGATGTGGAGTGCAACTTATTGAATACATGGAAGTAAGTAATTAAAAAAAAAAAATTAGTAACTAAATAAAAAATACGTTGCATTGTTTATAATAATGTAGGCAACCATCAATTCTGGAAAGACGGAATTCGAAATTCGTGATCTAACAGCCAAATTCACTACGGACGTGATTGGCACATGCGCGTTTGGACTGGAGTGCAATTCACTGAAAGACTCTCAATCCGAATTCAGAAGAATGGGATGTGCAGTGCTTAATTCTTCTCCGTCTTTAGCATTGGCTAAAATAGTCCGAGTATTCTTTCCAAAAATTTTCAAGGCGTTGAAACTCCGTACGTTCCCAGCCGAAGTACAACAATTTTTCTTGGGAATCGTAAAGCAGACAATTGACTTCCGGAACACTAACCAAGTGCGCCGGAATGACTTTATACAGCTGTTGCTTGAAATTAAAGATCAAAATCAAGAAAACGCAATTAATTCAATAAAACTGACTGAAGAGCTGATCGCCGCTCAAGTAAATATACCTACATAATATTATATAGAAATAAAATACAATGCCAATTGCCAATAATAATTATTCCTCGTACATAGAACCGTTCACCTATACAAAATAACTCTTCTAACCTTGGCTTCTATTAAACTTAGACTTACAAAACTATTTAAATATAAAAGGCGACTTATTAATTGAATATTAATTCAAAGCGTTTTAGATAGTCTTATAATATCATCGGTATTATTAGTTACACGCATTACAGAAATATATAAAAATTACATTAAGCAAAATATGTTATAGCACCGATCGGCAATTGCATATTATTATAGTGCCTTTTTTCCCATTAAAAAAAAAAACAACAAAAAACGAATGTGAACTATTTACTACAATATTGTCCTCTATTATAGTTCTTGTTCAATTTTATCATAATATCATAGAACTAAAACACATACCATCTAAAGAATCAAAGGAATAAGAATGTTTTGATGAAATTATACATCATCTCCTTTTAATATATTTTGTACCTTTATTACAATTTATACTACTTAATAAAAAAAAAAAAATGTTCCTTTCTGTAAACAGTTGTAACTTTTTTTTTGTGCGCTATTTAATAAATTTAATAAAATAAGTAATAATTTATGTATTATTATGTTAATATTTTATATTTTATCATTTCATAGGTATGTTTACACAAATTATTTAGTTGAACCTAATATTGATTAAAAGTTAACAGATTAATTCAATTATCAACTGCCATCTGTATGTTTTATTATTACACAATAGATAATATTTATGATAATTTATTAAGATTAAAACATCCATTTGAGGAAGAGAGTTACAAAGATACGAATTTGATTACCAATTTAAATGTAAACTTTATGTAAAACAATTTTAGCCTCTCCTAAAATTCAAATAAATCCCCACCTACTCATATGATAATACAGTGATAATATAAAATACATACATAAACTTGTATTTCAAAGGTATTCGTGTTTTTCTTGGCCGGCTTCGAGACGTCCTCTACGACACTGAGTTTTTGCTTGCACGAGATGGCTGTCAACCAAGACATACAAAACAGGGTATACGAAGAAATAAACGAGACAGCCGAAAAGTATGGACTGCCCTTCTCTTATGAAGCAATCGCGTCGATGAATTACTTAGAACAATGTCTGAAAGGCAAGTAATCCGCGCGTTTGACCATCGTTTTTACATATCTATTAATTAATCAAAATATTGTAAAAAATTGCGAGCTATTTTGTAGTAAAAACATAACCACTTTTCTTTTTGTATCAAGCTCCGAAAATTTAAAAATATTTTTTATCGTTATAAGTTTACTTTTTTGAGTGATAATATACATTGTTAATTTCATATTTGAAGCAGAATTATTATTTTTCGGAGTATTTTGGTTCATAAAAATTGAAATTCGGAGTAGTTACTGAATTATAAGTATTAATACACATAATAATAACACTCATCAACTATTGGTCCTAATTTCGATTTGTATGTATCAAAATACTCCAAAAAAATCTGATACATAATAAGAAGTTAAAAATATATATTATTCAACAAAAAAAAACTTAAGAAATAGGTATAGCGATATAAAATATTTAACATAAAATGTTGTTTTATTTAAACTGAAAATTGTAAAAAAAATTAATAATTTCTAAAACATCAATAGATTATTAAATAATGAGTGTTATTGTTCGTTAAAATAATCGCCCGTTAAATGGATATGCGATGTATATACAATGCATTTATACACACACATGCAAGATATTATTACTACAATACGTTAGTAGGAAAAATAATCAAATTTTATTAAGAATACCTATATTAACCTATGTCCTATATGTACATAAATCGTTTAATATAGAAATAATCACCCACATTTACAGCATATTTGGCAACTAGTACACTAGTTATTTTGAACTATAGGTACTTCATCTCAACAAGTTTCAGTTATTAGTTATTTTCTATTTTAGTTAGCCAGGTATATTCTCTAATCTATATTCGTATAATTATTAAAATTTATAGAAGAGTTACTATAAACAAGCCTGATCTTACAACCCCAATAAAAAAAAATCCATATACAGATTTTATATAATTAGACACACAAGTGTCTATAATAATTACCATAAATTATCAATTTTTGTGTAATTTTTCTGCTTTTCTGTTCGTTTTTCGGTCAATCCGTCATAAACACTGCGTACGACACCTCTTTGACGCACGTACCCCACTTGACGCGGCATGCACCTCGCCTGGCACCTAACCACTCAACATCGTCGAATACACTCAAAAAACATACCTACTACAGAAACGATGAGAAAATATCCACCAGTACAGGCGTTGGTCCGAGTGTGCACCAAAGAGTTCCGGGTTCCCGGCACAGAATTAGACCTAGACGTGGGCACGGCCGTGCTGATACCAGTGTACGCAATACATCACGACCCACAGTACTATCCGGAACCAGACACGTTCAATCCGGATCGGTTCGCCAAAGACTGCAACGGTGGCGGTGGTGACAACGGAAGACCCGCCGGAGTTTATCTGCCGTTCGGCGATGGCCCGCGCATATGCATAGGTATAGACAGTATTATCTACGTTTATTTTTATTTCAAATATAATGACAGCCAATTCCATCAAATTATTATCGATTTCAATTCAAACGAAAATTAAATTTAAATACTATACTATTTTATTAATTTGAATAGTATTTATTAATACTTCCTCTCTGAGGTGATAAAGAAAAAAGCTTATGAGAAAATGTTTGTTAAATTTAAATTTTTTAGAGTCCCAGTTGTACCTATATGTAATACTTGTTAACAGGTATGCGGTTTGCCATGTTAGAAATGAAACTGGCATTGGCTCAGTTCCTGCATAGCTACCTGGTGACGCTGAGCGACAAATCCTGTGCGCGCATCGAATTCGAACCTGCGTCATTCCTATCAAGCCCGAAAGGCGGCATATTATGGTTGAACGTCAATAAACGTACACATTGAGACCGCACCGCATGGAACGAGATTTTTATATTAGAATTAGATAGATGTTATGTGATTACGTGTAATTTGAAATATACCTATTATATAATATATTTAAACTTTAACTTTATTTTGTACAATTTTTATACATATAATATAATATATTTATAAATTGATATTTAATATATTATTAGCTATTAATAATAAAATATAATATTATCAAGTTACGGCTAACGGAATTCTTATTAATCGAATACCTATAATAGTTACCATCGGCCATCGCATCATAAAATCATTGACAGTATTAAAATGATACTCTCAATTTTATTATTACGGTTTATATACCTATTACCTACCTACATAATATTAACAAACGGATGATTTCCAATAATGGAATACGCATCATAGTTGCATGTTTGAGCACCGCTAAAATGTGATCAACATGTAATTACTAAATTTACACCACATGTGTATGTTACTGTTCTTAATATATGGCTAAATTCTCAAAATATTTTGACTTTTTTTGTTATTTATAGACTACTAAAATTTTAGATTTTTATGAGAATTTTTTTTTAAGTGCCAATAAAATTTTTTTGGCCCAATCAAAATACTTGAAAATGTAATAAAAAGTTCCTTATAAATTATTCTTATTGTTATTAAAAAAAAGTATAAGAATACATAGGCACAATTTTTTTTTTATAAATCCGTCAAAATCATGAATATTTGCAAATTATTTTGTAGGTATAATTCATAAAAATTTTTGTATAAGTAGCTAAGAGTTGAAAATTTAATACAAGATTCTTCATACGTTTAGCTTACAATAATTATAAAAGAACTTTAGTTTTGGTGTATTCAGGCCATTAAAACATAAACCACCTTTCCCACCAACCACTGGAAATTATATCCTAGGCTGACAAATCATCTTCGTTCAGAATCGTTTTTTGTATACAATAATAACTATCATTGGATTCAAATTTAACACTCCTATAATATATAATAGTGATCCACACGGCTCCTAATGTACAGCAGAGCGGTACCCACTTGCCCGCTTTTTTTTTGAGTTTCACCTCATCAACAATAATTTATATTGGTATTTCAATAATAAAAGTTTTATAAAATAATATAACAAAAGACAAAATATTCAAGGACTATTTTTATCCATCCTGCATATTATAATATTGTGTATTATGGACATTTATTAGGACACACGGCGATATGCAATACAGGTACAACGCTATCATAACATGGCCCCATTCTTACCAAAACTCAAAATACTGATATCTTTAACAACGGAAATTCGATCTAAGATTTTTTCGGTGTAAATGTAGAAGATACGCCCATACGGGAAACTTGATAATCATACCAAGATGCACATATCATTTATTCTGTATTTATTACGCAGTCTCTACACACCTAACAGCCAACTATTTTAGATTAACCCGCTAAATTCATAATATTAAATAACAATCCTCCTCTCACCACAGATACGACTGCCGAGACGTAGTCTCGTCTCATCGCTACTTATCACCGGTAGAATAAATATATCACATTTATTCATTTTTATTTATTTTAATATACGTCAAATAATTTAAAACAATACACAGAGTAAAATTAATTCATCTAGTATAACTAACAAATCATGACCAATTTAATTTCAAATTCCTCTGCTTGGTACAGGTCCATCACTGATATACCATATTATCAAGAAAAAACCAAGTACTTTAGTTATGGTCAGATAACAGAATATATACAATATATTATATACCTATATTAAATAATTGGTGTAGAACTACCAATAGTACATATTTCATAAATATATATATATAATCAACAGGAATTTACTCAAAAATAAAAATTTTCTTATTGTGCCCATGGTTCCATTTTCATGGTGTTAGTAACTCAGTTGATTTTTTTCCTTGTTAGTTGCTATTGTCTTACAATGTTAATAAACATTGATATATGCAATTACTATCTAAACATTTTTGAATCTTTTTTTATTTAATATAACTCTGAACACAACATACTAACTTATTGTGATTCAATAAAACACTAAAAACTAAAAAAAAATATCGTTGGATACAAGCAGGCCCGTATTTACAAAAATTGCCGCCAAGGGGGAACATAAAATTTGCCGCCTCCCCTCCCCCAAAAAAAATTTTTTTTTACTTTATTGATATTACACAATTGTAGTAGTAAATATGTACATTAATATAAAATAAAACTCAGTAATAAGTAATAACTAATAACCAATATATTATTTAAAACATTCTCAAAAATAATAAAACAACTTAAAAAATAAAAATATTCAATTTTAATTCCATAACTTTTCTTAAACTTTTCTGCGAGATTGTTTT
>VUJU01001276.1:0-39435 GCA_009835225.1 Aphis craccivora | reverse complement strand
GGTAGGTATAATTATATTAATATAGTAATTTTTTTATTATATTAATTACATATTATATTTTTGTATTATACTCATTAGGTAAAATGAACTACAAATAAATTTTAAATTTTTGACCATTTAAATATTTTGCCGCCAGGGGCAAATGCCCCTCCGAGCCCTCCCTTAAATACGGGCCTGGATACAAGAGTACAAGACTGCTATTTTAGTAGGTATCACATAATAACTATTACTCTTACTTACTTAGTATTTAAATTATCTTGTTATTATGTCATGATTATATAATTTATAAAAAAAATATGATTACTAGACCAAAGTTTAAAATTCCTTTTTAAATAATTTGAAATAAGATGTTCAATTAAAAAAATATATTAATGTTATTATAACTAATAATTTTTCTTTTTTTATTTGATGAAAAGTCTGCATAGATAACTCAAATTTCGTTTTAATTGAAATACAAAGCTAATTAATATACTATGTAATGAGTGTGCAATACAACGATAAGTACTCATTTTGTATCCTATAAATGATTAGACCATGGTATCTATTTTTTAATTGTAAGATTAGATACATAAATTATAAATAAGTCAATTCATATTTCATAAAATATAACAGTCTCTTTAACCATTGTACAAATATGTAAATGTAATTATCACGTTAAAAAATCTGTTATTTTTTTTACAAATTTAGTATATTACAAACAGTGATTCAATAATTGTTAACACCTTCATTTGTAGGTAAATTATACTGTATATGTATAATATACATATACAGTATATAGATATTATATGGATACATGGATATTATCCTATAACTACAACACCAGATATAATTTCCAAAATAATGTAAAAAATAATAAAAAAAAATATACCTGTTTAGTGGCATATTTAATGCTAAAAAAAGTGACACTAAAAATGTCGAAAATATCAACCACACAATTATGCAGAATGTAAAACACCTGTATTATATAATTATTCTCATATATCATAACAAATTATAATTAAGTTTCAAGTTATTATTAATATACTAAAAAATAAAAATTGGCCAATTTGTATACACTTACAAAAGTCCACTTATGACCACTTGATATATCTTGAAAATAATAAATAAATGATTACAATAATAATAAAAAAAAAAGATAAAAACAACCTGTGTTATAGATTATTCTGTTATTTTAACTATGTTTAACAATCTTTACACACAAAACTTTGCATAATTATATATTAAAACTAAATTATTTTTAATAAGTTTATATATTATATGTTTACATATATAATACAAATAATTTTTTTTTATTATTATAAATTATGCAAAAGTTATATTTAGTGAACTAAATTTAAGATAATACTGAATTCTAAGTTGCTAAGGGAGAAAGAAAAATGAATGAAATAAAAAAAATTAGTTGATAATAAAATATTTTTTCAAATTGTAATATTTTATTTTTATTATTATTATTACTTTTTATTATTTTCTTTGACATACAACTATTTTTAGTATTATACAAGGTTCTGTACAAAATTATTGTTGATTTATGTACAATTTGATTAGGTACTTTAAATGTAATTATATGTACATGAACGAAAAAATATAAATATGGTATTTAGGTAGCAAAATTATCAGCCAACAGGCACTGCATTCAAAATACTTGTATCAAAACAAAAATAATAATAATAAAATATGCAAAAATGTAATCCCTATACTTTTTATCTTAAATACGATTCTCAACACTTATAAGACATTTGAGCGCTTCGAACAAGTTGTTTGTTAAATATAGTTTACACAAAACAAATAAATAATATGTGTCAAGTCCAAATTGTCTTTACTACATTTTGGATTAATTATAGAGAAAAAAAACTATCAATATGTCAAGAAGTCTAGAAAACAAATATTGATAAAAGTAAAATAATAAAATTTCTGTCTTCACAAAAAAAAAAAAATCTATAACATTATTCCAAATTTTAAATTCATTCATAAAATGAATTATTTACAATATGGAAGGCACACATTTACTCTTATTTACATACATATACATACTCTAAATACATAGGATGAACAGACAAATAGAAGTTCTAAAGATAATTTCTCTCAGTATAATAAGTCAGTAGTCATCGCAGTAATTAAGGTGCCAATGTTTGTTCGAATGCTGCCATCAGATCACTCTGGCGATTCATGTCAATCTGGTTCACCATCTAAAACAGAAAAATATCATATTATTTTACCTTATTAACATACACAATATAACAAAAAACAAATAGCATTAATATATTTTTACCCAATGTTCTTAAACTTGTAATGACAAATAAGCAAACTAGGAGTTTAAATTTGGGAATGTAATTTAGATATTAAATAAAAAAAAAACATTATTTAACAAAATACATTTTTTGTCAACCATGTTTTTTTTCCAATTTTAATAAATTGAAATTTATATACAAAAAATATGTTTATTTTTAATCAGCAAAAGGCATAATGACTGAAACTTTTCCTATGATTTTGATTTTATTTTGTTTTGTTTTTTTTTTTTACTGATGAACCTTAATTTCGTATTTTAATTGAATATATTACTATTCAAAAAGTTAGTCAAAAACGATAGTTTAGTCCTTTAACTTTACTTTTAGTAAATCACAATAAATTAATATCATATAAAATACTATTTATTACCACGTTTATATGTAATAGTTATTACGCATTAGGGAGCAGGTTTATATGCACCAAAAATATTAACATTAGATATTGAATAAAATTAAAAGTAATAAAAGTTAATATGAATGTTTTTTGGTTCTTGCTTTATATTTTAGATTCCAAACCAAAATATGTGATTGGTACCTTACCACCTAAATTATTTTATGATTTAACATTTTAAAATTCCTGCTAAAATATTATTTTGCATTCAAGTGTTTACCATGCATTTCTTAATCCTGGAGTGAGAGTTAATTTGGTATCAAAAATTAAATAAAATAATAAATGCAAATTAAACATGCCTTTATAAGCACCCAACTCTCAAACTAACTCAATGCGCATTAACTGCTGCATATAAACATGATATTAATAATTTTAAAATGACAGGCTAATGAAATTCATTAGTAAAAAAAAAAAAAAATGAATGTATTATAAATAGTTAATACACAAATTTAAGTAATTTAATAAATATAAAATCTCAACGATTTTATAAATGAAGTTTCCTAACCCGATGACAACAGAAAATAAAAACTTACAGCTTCTCGACGTCTCCTCTCTTGTTCCCGTAATCTCTGCCTTTCACGTCCCTCAGCAGCACGGTCTTGACTGGGACTTGAACTATCATCTGTATTGCTAGAAGCTTTCACTTCATCCAAACGGGACGATTGTTGTTCAGCAACAATTTTTCTATATATCATAATTAGAGAATAAGATAATTTTCAAAATAATAAAAAAATAATACAATTTACCTAGCTTTTTCTAGAGCTTCTTCTTCTTCTTTTTCTCTCCTTTTTTCATTTTCAATACGAATACGTTCTTTTTCTGCTTGTTCTTTTTGATGACGCCTCATCTCTTGTTGTTCAATTAATGCACGTTGCTATAAAATAATAAATAATTACAGTATTTTAGGCATTTAAAATGACATTCTATTTTTACAATTTATATTTTTCTATACCTTTTTTGCATTTTCCTTTGCTTGCTTCTTAAACTGCTGAAAAGAATCAGCTGTAGATGGTTTTATTGAAGCTCCAGCTACTTGTTGATTATTAGCATCTGTAGCAGCTTGTTGAGCTAATGAACTCCAAACACTTGTAGCAGCATTCACAACTCTTTGATCAGATAACTATTTTAAAAAATAGAGGTAACTATTATAAAAATAATACTAAATTGTATAAAAATAAATTAAGACAAAATAAAGGGTATTTCATAATAGCTATTAAATATCTAATATATAGTCAAAATATTAATAATTAGTCAATACATTTTACACAAATTAAAAAAAATTATTGTTTTGGCAATTTAAAGTACCTAAAAAAATATAATTGTCTACTTCTTTAATCTTTTTAAAGCGTAATAAATTTTAAATTAATCAACTAAGATTCTTATAAAATGTTCAGATATTTGTTTTTTATTATTAATTTGCTGCAAATTTAGAATACAATCAAAATATTAATTTTAATTACTAATGACATGTCATTATTTAATTAACTAATACAATATAAAATGTATAAAAATTTACTAAGATATTAAAAAATATATATCTCCCGAATATCATGGGCTCCCACACAAACGATCATGTTCAATGGGGCCCATTATCTTCTTGAAGAATAAATAAAAAAAATAAATATCAATTTTTAACTTTTCTAGTTAAATATTTAAAATTAAAAAAGCTTAGTAAGCATGCAACAACAAATAGATCTAACTAATATGTATCATAGTTACTACCCTACGAGGTATATACATTATTCATTAATCATTAGTAATAATAACCTTAAGCTAATAAAATAATAAGCATACATGCATAATAAAAAAAAAAAAAATAACAAAAATTCTAATTAGTAAAATAATAAATACTTTCATAAGCAAACTTGAGATAAAATAATAAACTCAAAGCATAAAAAAATCAAAAACTACTGTATAAAAATATACAACTAATCTCTTTTGGAAAATGTGTGCATGCCTATTTATTACAAAACATAACTATTGCTACCACCAAATTCACCATACAGATTAAGTTTGCAAAAATAGTTCAGTAAGCAAAAAATGTGATAATTACATCTGCTGTGTCATAAGAAGGCCCAATATTAGGATCCCATGGGACAGGGAAAGAATGTAGATGGTGGTGGTGACGTAATGGTCCCATAAATGACGCTGGAACCTGAGGGGAGGAATCTAAATTGAACTGTGGAAATACCTGAACCCCAAAATTCAAGGTGTTAAGGTTAATAATGTGTTATTAATATGTTATGTATTCAGAATATTGCTTTCAATTTACTGTCACTAATTTATCATTTATGTCATAACTATTTAACCATCACCTTTGTATTATTTTAAGTAGCACAAAAATAAATCATGTGACAAAATTGTTAAGTTTTAATAAATAAAACAAATTAATAACCAACTACTATTAATGTAATTGTATAATAAATGATTTTTAACAACAGTAAACTAAAATACCCTAAATACATACATGCCATATTCCAAATACATAAAACAATTTGACTGTGTAGTAATAAATATACTTATAAATAATATTAAATTTTTAGAAACAAAAACATAAATGTTATTAGTTTAAAATTAAAATTTATCAAATTTATCATTTAGGCATATTATGTAAATTTATAAATATATAAATATACATGAATGTCTTTAAAATAAACTTTATTATTTATTTAGCAAACTTATATTATTATATTTAGTTTGTTTTACCTTATCCAAGTGCATAAGTGATATTATTTTTATTTAAACAGCATATTTTCAAAAATTACCTGATTTGTATTTTGAATAATCGGAGTGATTGGCGTTGGACGAGGTTTACTATCTATTGGGGGTTGTACCATCAATGGTGGTGTAGCTGAATGATGAACAGCAGCTACAGAATTCATGACTGGTGCTATATCAACATGCTGAACTGAAAGTCCTAAAAAATACACAATTAAGAAAACTTATCCTTTATGAAACAATTTATTTATTATTTAATGTTCCTATAGTTAAAACAAATATAAATAAGACTATCCATTTGTAAAATTCATAAAATATAAGAAAATTGAATGATTAAAATTGGTTTATAATATCATATATAAGCTTAAAAATCAAACAAATTAATATTACCGTCATTAACAAGAGAGTTGTGCATGTTAGATGTGGGTACAACTGTATGTGCAGCCTGTTTGTCAGGAACACGTAATGAATTATTATTGGTAGGCTGACTGCTAGGAGGTGTAAGAGGATCAAACACTGATGCAATCGATGAGAGTACTGTATTCTCATTAGGTATCGTCCCTAGAGAAACAGTAGGTTGTGAGGGGGTACTAATTCCAGGCTCTGTTTTAACTTCAACTTTAGTTGGTTGTAATAGAACTCCATTAGATGTTATATCTTGAGTTATTGATGAAGTATTCGAATCCCCATCTAAAATAATTAATTATGATGTTAATATTATATAACTAAATAAAGAATTAAATTCATTGAAAACCAACGAGTAAATAAATTTGAACTAATGGTTGCAAAACAAATATTAGAAAATAAATTACTAGATATATTTCCATTTGTTGTAGGAAGACTTGGAGCAGTGGATACAACTGGTGTTGGTTTAGAGTGAATTGCAGGGTTGACTTTTGAAGTGTTCATAGCCATCGGATTTGTCTTGGAAGTATGTATAGCCATTGGATTTGTTACTACTGGAGGTTTTTTAGGCGGAATATCTAAAAATGTAAAATAGTTATAATTTATGATATTTAAATATTGGTTAAATAAGTGGCAACAGTTAAGAGTATCAAAGCTTAGTACTAGTATAAATTACAACCTAAATATTAAAAGCAACATTCAACATAAAAAATAGTTCATATAAAATATAAAGCATAGACATAATATATTATTATATATAAAAATAATTTTCACAATAATATATAAATAAAATTGATTATCTATTATTGTTTAGGTACAACAATTCAAATACAAATTTAAACAAAATAATATAAAATAATATTTAGTTAATTAATTTTATTTGTTTTGCAAAAAATTATATATTTTGTTTTAAAAATTATAACTAAATGTACGCTATTTAAGTATAAAACATGCATAATAAATAATTTTAAGCCAAAACCGAAAATATTTAAACATTTTTAATAGATAAGCTACGTATTGATTATCAAGCAACTAGATAGATTGTGCTAATTATAATTTATAATAAATATAATTAGTAAAAAGAAAGTATCTATAATATTAGATACCAGAATATACACAAATACTAAGTGATTAAGTTTTATTATAACGGGTGTTAGGTAGAAATAAAATTAGGTATATTATCTCATATTTGGCAATATTATTAACACTGATAAAAATAAAAACTGCCAACCCATTTTAACATGAAATGTGGTTAATACAAAATAAATAAAAACTGTCATAACCCAAGTGTGACAGAGACACGTGCAATAGTATTTAACATAAACATCTATAAGTATATGCAAAAATAAGAAGGAAACTCAGTAAATAGTGCAACCAACATTCAAAAAGAAAACATAATTTTTTAAAAAAAGAGAAAGAATTAACTATCCCATAATAATAGAAATACTGACTCTGTTGAGCATTAACAACTGGTTTGTTGATCGAATTGACAGATGTCGAGTTTGGACCTGTTTGTTTCATAGTATTTGTCGATTTTTGGCATTCAGCTGATTTCTATAACAGACCAAAAATCGACAGTTGAAAAAACAAAATAAATGAAACAAACAAAAGAGAAAAGAACAATACTCACGTTTATCGACACGTCGTCGGACAAACGTTTCTTCTTTTTTTGCTTGTTGCCACCTTAAAAAATTAAAATACTTGGTATTTTTTCTTTTTTTTTTTTGTTTTGTTATATATATTATGATTTATTATAATTGTGTTGTTAGAAATTCAAATGCAAATGACAACAATTAATTAGATTCTAATGACTTGGAGGACCTTTATGTCTAAAAAATAATTAATTAAAAATGATGAAAATTTAAATTATTAAAAATAAATTGTTAGCTTACTCATCAAAATAGTGAATAAACAAATGTGGATTTAAAAAGAAAACTTTTTGACAGTAAATAATAAAAAAAAAAAAAGTAACACGAACAAGCCAATTAATGAAAGAAGCAAATTTTACTTATAATATATTACTTTGAAAAATATTTTAAATTTATTCATGACATTTTTAAACTAATATATATATATAAAGGCCATTCAAGCTGATTTAACATAATATTTTAATGACTGTACATTTAAATATACATATATAGTACACTTAGAAATGATATAACATATTATATACTTGAATATAAATAATATTCATCAATTATTTAATTTTCTTTTGTTATATTTAAAGGTAACATTTATCAAAAAAAAAAAATAAAAAATGTAGCCATTCGTTTAATAAATATAACATTGTTTTTATTATAATAATTCTTTTATAAAACCATCAAACTGTGTAAAGTATAAAATGTAATCAATAAATATAGTTTAAATTTGTCAATATTTATAAAAAATATATTGTACTACTAATAACTGACTACTTGACATTTTATAGTCAACTGAAAAATAATAAAATTGTTCAAAACACTTTTCACTAGTATAAACTTTCAAACCTTTTTTTTTTATTTTAAAATTTTAAAATGTAGAAATTAATTTATAAAATTATCATCTATTAATATTTATGTTATAAAAACTTTTGTAAAACATACTATTATCAAAATAAACAAATAACAACATATAATATACATATGTAATAATATACACACATATATGTATTTATTTATACTATGAACCATTGTAAGGTAATAAAGATTGCAATAATATTCGACTGGATAAAACAGTCAAATTTTAAAACAATAAATAAATATTAATACCCTAATAAAAACTTAAAATATATTTATTGCCCAATTATTTGTTTATCATTATAAGATAATAAACCAGAGTGCAAATGTGAGCAAAAATTATAAATTAACAAATAAATTAAAAAATATATACATTTTATTATGTTTCTTTTGTATATTATTCAAGTATACAAAATTAATATTTTACAAGTGTACACAATGATTTTTCATGTCAATTTTTTTATACAAAATAAAAAAGTTAAAAATTTAGTCAGTTTTGAACACATTTAGGTAGTTAAGCGTAAGAAAGTTAAGTAATGTGTTACTTAAAATTATAAATCTAATATGGCATCATAAATACAATAAAAAAATAATTTTAAAAAAAAGTACAAAAGAATAACATATGGACGGGCTTTCATTAAATTCAACTTACAAAATAATTGTCTTGAAAAAATATATAAAAGTTGATAGATAACTGTCTTTATGAGTACGGGACGAAGGCTAAGAGTGCAAACAATAAAAAATTACAATTGTCATAGTAAATAAATCATTGAGAATGTGCATTGTTTGCAATCAATAAGGGGAACTACTAAAAAAACTGACATGTTACTTAAAATATGATAAAAAAAATTCACCATTATTAACTTAAAACAAATGCTCACATGTTCTGCACTCTAGCCTAATCCCTGAAATATTTTAATTTAAAATAGATCTCCAAAAATCTAGCCTTCTGGTTTTTTCAACCCTTTATCGGTTATTGCATCACCTACAAGAGACAAACAAAAATTGTTGATTTTGAAAATTTAATCTACTTAAGTTTTAAAAACACATCACTAAGGTTCATTTTCAGTACAATCACCAAATATCACATACATACACTACTGAATACAAATCAAAGAACAATTATTTACTTAATGGCAATTAATACTTGACAACTTATGCGAGCATTGAACAATAAATTTAAACAAGTGACATAAAAAACTAAAATAAAAATATGAAAAACAACACTTTTTTATTCTTGCTGTAATAAAAATTATTGGTTTAAACAAAAAGCGGAATTTAAAAAATTGAGATACAGGAATAAAGGTTTAAGTATAAAAATAGTTACATAAATTTAATATAAAAGTTAAGTTATTGTCTTACCAAAAAACTTATTTTACTGAACAGATATTTTTTAGTTTCTTTTTAGTTTTATATAGAATTTTCTCAATATAAAAACAAATATTTTTTTAAGAACAAAAGTTAGTATACAATCTAAGGAATATAGAGTGATATACACTACATATAGAACTATTTAAATGCCCAGAAAGTTTTTCATAAGAAAAACAAAATAAATGTTGAAATATATTAAACTTAAACGGACCTTCACTAATTTTCAATTCCCTTTTCAAAAATACTAAGAAGAAAAATAATATGATTATTGATTATGAAGACACTTTAGAGCAATTAAATATCTATAAAAAAAATGAATTAATAATAGTTTAGAACCTTATACTAAAATTAAATATCGTAGCATTAAGTATCATAAAAAATAAATTAAAACTAATAATTGTTTCAAAAGCCCATAAGCTTTGAGTGGAGAAAATACTATATTAGATATAACCTTAGATTATGTACTATGGATGGAGTCACGGCGTATTTTTTGTTGCTGATATTAATGACGATTCTCTTGATTTGGTACTTAATTTACATATGTGCGAAGTTACTTATCGCGTATTTATTCAAACCTCCTCCCTGGGAACTCATGAGTGATAACCACAATATATAAGCGACGAGTATAGATGCATATACACAGATCTCGAAAGAGACTCGTTGCTAATATCAGTAACAAATTTTTGTATGGATAAAATACGCCATGGCACTATCCATAGTATATGATCTAAGTATATAACATCCTCAAAATTAATATAATGATAAAATTCACTAACATAAAAACAATATACATATTAAAAATTAAGCAAGTTTTTAACCACTGATAAAAACTATAACTAACACAACACAGTAATAATATTTAAAATTCATGAAACAATTATAAAAATGAACTTTAAACTTAATATATTTACTAATATTAAAAGCTATAAGATCATACCATTATTCTTCTTAATTTATGATTATTTCAATAACAACAATTTCGTGCAAGTCAGAAAAATTTAAATTATTTAATTATATGATAAATACAGGAATAGAATAGTCAAGAAATATGAATTATATTTATAATTGAATATCATAAAATGAATATTTTATTTAAAATACTTTATCGAATATGTGAAAAATAGTAGTACTTATACCTATTTCAGTATTAATTGAGAAAAAAAATGCTTTATTTATAACTACATAAACAACAATCGAGTCATCTAAAATTATATCTTGAAAAAGTAAAAAAAATATCAAGTTAAATCAAAATTAAATACAGAAAAACGGATAAATAACATTTTTGTTTTTTTTTTTATTTTAAAAGTACTATCAAAAATATTTATAATATTAAAAATAATTTATTTGAATTACTTAAATGATAGACAAGAGCACATCAAATTTACTTTAACACAGCTTTTAAATATTCAAAAAATATACTTATTTAAAGCTATAAAATAACAATAAAATTAATTTTTTAAAAATTAAAATGATTTATAATTTGTTGTAATTATTTAAATCAAAAAATATGTTTAAAAAAATAGTGGTCACTATTTTGTGTAATAACATATTGAGTTAATAAAAAAACAACAAACAATTGTAGTATATCTTGAACATGTCATGTACCATTATTACTATATTAATCAATTTGTTCAAAATTAAAAAAACAAAATATGAAAACACAGCATAGTTTAAAATCAAAATCTGTTAATTTTTTTAATGAGGTAGTCTCCTGTCGTGTGCAGTGAATTTTCATTAGTGACAATGCTGAATAACAATGGTGTATTATATATATGTATATATTACTTATATTATTAACAGTGAAGCTCAAGTATCAGCTTCCACCATTTTGGTGGTAGGCAAAACATTACATTTTCTATACCAAATGTATTAGAAATAACACATGTAGTTTTTAATGGTCAAATATAACAATAAATGAAAAATAATTTGTGTAATTTTTTTTTTTTTTTTAAAACAACAGGTAAATACATTATAAAAATTATTTACCATATAATGCCAACCACAAAACCAGACTTCAACTGATAGCAGGAGTTCACTATCTAATTCTATATAAAAATTTGTGGTTATAAGTCAGTTATAACTAAAGATCGAATTTATATTCTCTTAAAATACCTTAGAAATCTTAAAAATATGCAAAAATAATTAATGAATATCAATATATACTTTAATATGTGTTTTTACAATTTTTTTTTTTTTTACAACATTCAAAATAACAATTTACTATATAGGTATATAATATATGTATAAAAAAACAATATTCCTTTGTTGTATGCAATGGCAAATATTTACTTTCTGAAGAATAAAAAAGAAACTTGAAATATTATTTTAATTTTATTATGGAATTAACAAATAATAATATGTTTTTTTGTAACAATGATAAAAAAAAAGTGTAAAATATGTTCAAAAGCAATTTTTCCTGTACCGTAATATTAAAATTATAAATAAATAAATATTTTTTCTCACAATTTACTAAACATTCTAAAATATGCTAAATGGAATTAATATTCTCTAATCTAAGAAACACTCTCAAATATGCAAAAAAAAAACTTTTTTCTACGAACTCAGAATTGAACAAATCATCCACATTTTTTACTCTCATAAGACTGCATAGACCCAGTAATGATATGTAAAAACATATAAATCCGGTCTTTAGTTATAACAGTTTAAATTTTACTTTATTTTACTTATTTTAGTCCTAATTCTCAAATTCATTGATAATTTGCATACCGCCCATGAGTTCTTTTTATTAAATTTGGACACAAATACTTGTTGTTAATGAAAAAAAAAACAGTATTCAGAAAAGCCTCCTAGACTTAAAGACCTAATGCAGCAGGATTAACTACATTCTCGTATTTATACCACTGCTGAATAAATAAAATGGTAGGTGAATGGATAGTGATTTATCAATAAACATTATTCTATGCAATTTGCAACATGCAATAAAATATAATTACAGGCGATACATAACCATTGACTAAAAACACACCAAATTTAATTTTTTCCGTTCTTAACAATTTTATAATTAATATATAAGAGAATAAATTTGATGTAAAAAAAAAAAAGAATAAATAAATAAAAATCCAGACATAAAATAAAACTATAAGAATTTCCAGTAAAAAAAACTTGTCTACAGAAAAAAAAATTAAAACTTCACTCAAAATCTAAAATACTTATGAGATATAAGATATTAGATGAAAACTTACAATGTTAGCTATTGTTTAATATTATTTTGAAATATATTTCTACAGATTAAACATTATTATATCACATCAAATAGGGAGCACTGAACTAGCATATTATTTTTTATAGCAGCTTAAAATTATTAATTCCAATTAAATTATACACAATTTAGAATAAAATATTTAATATTAATTTAGTCTAACATGTATGGAATATATTATATTCCATACCAGTATATTGTATGCATTAAGTATATATAATTGATATTAAAATTGTGACTATCACAAAGACATTTCATCATTTATAATACCAGAATTCTAAACAAGTAAATCGTAAATCTTTACTAGACACCCTATGTTTCCATAGTTTAAATCAATGAATTCACTAAACATTAACAAATTATAACCTTAAACAATTTAAAATATTTTCCTTAAAACATTCTTATTTTCTCATAAAAAGGAATGTACAACTTGTCTACAGATTACACACTGATACACTTTGTCTTTAATTATAAGACCACATAATACTTTTATAGAATATTTTGAGTACTAGTTTGTTTATTAAAGAAAACCATAAATAGTTTAATAGATTTGTGCGCATATTATTACACATGAATGATGAATATAAAATAACATATAACATGATCATTCAAAATAAAAATGTATATAAATAACAAATACTAAAACCAGATAATAATAACATATAATACAATTATTGTAATAAGGACAAACCAAACATAAAGTGTGCTCGACATAAAGCTATCAAATACTGAAGTAAATTTAAGCAAAAGAGTATAGCGACACTATTTTAATAACCAAATCCTTGATTATTATGATTCAAATGTTTATTGAAAGATTATGATGAATCTTTTAAGTCACAAATGTTTTAACACTTAAATTTTAAAAATTGATCAATCACATTAAAGATTTAAATCACTTACCATGTTCAGAATCACTTGAATCACTAGAAGATGTTGAATAACTGGAAGAACTTGAATCAGAGTCAGAACTACTTGAACTAGATGCAGATAATCGAGATGGACCACTAATTTCCGTAGCTTTAGCATCTATAAAATTGGTAAGTATATCATATACATACTATAAATTATTGTGAAGTAAATTTATGAGTTACAAAAATAATCTTTTCAAACAATTCTTATGAAATCTCTGACAATATTATAATATTAATTTAATATCAGTTTTTGTATCTCAGTATATCAAGACCAAATGATATATGCACACAAATAACTTACATATAAGTACAAAAGTGGATCAAATAAATTACCTTTCTTGCCTTTTTTAGTTGACAGTTGCCCGCTAACGTCTAATCGCTTGTCTATCTCGTGTTTTTTTTCTCCAAGTTCTTCTTTAGGTTTCCCAGAAACTTTTTTATCTATAAATGTAAGACATTGATCAAATAATAAATTATACAAATTTAAATTAGTCTTTAATTTGCTACCAGTTTTAAAATAATATAGAATGCTTTTGTTTTTATTACATTATGTACATAAATTAGCAAGTGAAAAAAAAATACATCCCACAAAAAAAAAAAAAAAAATTAAAAAAGGCAAACAAGTAAAGATAAAAGAAGAACCAGGCCAAAACCAAAACTTACTGGTGATCTTACGTGGTTTTTTTCTCAGACATGAAGCCACATAAGACTCAAGTTCCCGTAATGTTGATGGTTTCAGGGTTTCAAAATCAATTTCAATTTCATCTGGATTAGAGTCTCTAAGTGATGGTTCACGAGATTGAATAATATGTACTACTCGACCAAGTTTATCACCTATGAATCAATTGTTATACAAGATATTAATATGAAACAAGTAAATTTCATTTAATAAATACCTGGTAATTTATTGATATCTAAGCTCAACTGACGTTTTTCATCGTAAGACATAGGCTTAGCATTGTCTTCATCTTCAGAGTCAAAAGCTGGAGCACTTACAGAATTCTTTTTCTTGGGATTATTTGCTCTAGAATTAACTCTAGGACGCTTTGGTTGGGCCGGAGCTTTAGCAGGACCTCTGGTACCGGCACCTTTACCTTTAGCCCCTTTAGTTGTTTGACCAGCTGAAGCATTTGTCATAGGATGGCGCAACTGCTGTGCTGCTGATTTAGCATTCATAGATGGCTCAATTGGTAACATTTTAATATCGTTCGTAATGGTAGAGTTGGTCATAATATTCATTGGCGTACTATTGAGAGCAACAGCTAATGGAGGTTTAGACGCAGATGAAGTTAATTTTTCGTTGGTTGAATGTTTCTTCTTTTTAGAACTATTCATACTATTCTTTTTTTGTTTTTTCTTTCTTGCGCTTTCTTCAACTAACCTTTTCATTTGATCTTGTAGAGCATTTAACTAAAATAATATTTAATTACAAAATTATCAATAATAATAATAATAATTTTTCATCTATTACTTATAAATAAATATTTTTCAATTTCAGTATCTAAATATCTATCATTATAAATAACCAAAAATTAGTTCATCACACATAAAACATGCATAATGAACATAAAAAATGATATATCAAATGACGCACATGAATAAAAAAACTCATCATATTTTTTATATAATATAATAGTAAAATTAATAGAAATTAACCAACCCATAAACTTAATAAATTTAAAGTATTCCAAATAATTTTTTGTTTCTAAACTTAAAATTATTAATAGTTCTAAATAATATATAAACAAGTAATTCTATGCCTAGAAATAATACTTCAGAAACTACCATTAATTCATAATTGTTCATCTATGAACAAATTCAACTAACATAAAACATGTAATGAACTATTCAATAGCTAATCAAATGACACACATGAAAATTATCATTTTTTAGTTTACTTAATAAAATAGTAAAAAACTAGATGAAAGAATCAGATTAAAAACTCATATCATTTAGCGACACCAAAAATATATTCAATTAACATAAAACATGCTAGGTCAAATATATTAATGGTAAATCAAATGACGCACATGAATAAAATTATCATCATAAAATATATATGTCCTAAGTATAATAATATATCAATATTTTAATCTGAAGAAAACTAGTGCATTAACTATTTACAATGAATATTTCGGTACATTCAAATTGAAATCTAAAAAGAGAAAAAATTTTAAATGTACTAGTTGAGTTCCAAGTTAAATAATAATTCATGTGAATTGATACTAAACATTAAAAATGAAAAAAACATTATCATTTAAAATTTAAGTGTAGTTTGATTCGTAAAATATATATTACAAATTAAAATAAAATGTAATATTAGTTTGTAATTATTCAGAAAACACAAATTTTATCATAATAAATAACCATCAACCAGATCAACTAACATAGAACATGTATAATTGATCTAAGTATAAATGGTGATCAAATGACGCACATGAGTATATTTCATCATAATATCTTTATAACCTAAATATAATAACATATCAATACAATTATATAAGACACTAGTGCATTAACTATTTATAAATGAATATTACGGTACATTGAAATTGAGATCCAAAAA
This sequence comes from Aphis craccivora, assembly GCA_009835225.1. Taxonomy (NCBI): domain Eukaryota; kingdom Metazoa; phylum Arthropoda; class Insecta; order Hemiptera; family Aphididae; genus Aphis; species Aphis craccivora. Next base: position 23,073 of record VUJU01001276.1, on the reverse strand, counting down.
CAGAAAATGTTTAAAATTGATTAGTTGAGTCCCAAGTTATATAATAATTCATGTGAATTGATACCAAACTTTAAAAATGAAAAAAACATTTTCGTCTATAATTTAAGTGTAGTTTGATTTGTAAAATATATATTACAAATTAAAATAAAATGTAATATTAGTTTGTAATTATTCAGAAAACACATTTCTTATCATAATAAATAACCATCAACTAGATCAACAAACATAGAACATGCATAATTGATCTTAGTATAAATGGTGATCAAATGACGCACATGAATAAAATTATCATCATAAAATATATATGTCCTAAGTATATTAATATATCAATATTTTAATCTAAAGAAAACTAGTGCATTAACTATTTATAATGAATATTTCAGTACATTCAAATTGAAGTACAAAAAGAGAAAATTCTTAAAATGTACTAGTTGAGTCCCAAGTTATATAATAATTCATGTGAATTGATACTAAACTTTAAAAATGAAAAAAAACATTTTCATTTATACTTGCATTTATAATTAAAGTGTAGTTTGATTTGCAAAATACATATTACAAATTAAAATAAAATGTAATATTAGTTTGTAATTATTCAGAAAACACAAATTTTATCATAATAAATAACCATCAACCAGATCAACTAACATAAAACATGTATAATTGATCTAAGTATAAATGGTGATCAAATGACGCACATGAGTATATTTCATCATAATATCTTTATAACCTTAATATAATAATATATCAATACTGTTTTATAAGACACTAGTGCATTAACTATTTATATATGAATATTACAGTACATTGAAATTGAGATCCAAAAACAGAAAATTTTTAAAATGTAATAGTTGAGTCCCAAGTTATATAATAATTTATGAGAACTGACTTTTAAAATAAAAAAAAAACAACATTTTCACTTATACTAGAATTTATAATAAAAGTGTATTTTGATTTGTAAACAAGGTGATGGTTAGAGTGATTAATGTGAGTATGGGCTATATTACATTTTTCTATGAACAACATTTAAAAAACTATACATACTTCATAATGTTAAGTAACAATAACAAATATATATATATATAGTGTAATGTAAAATAATTTCATTGCATAAAGAATTATTCCCAACATTTAAAAATATTATACTTAAATTTAGGTTCCGGAAAAAAAAGATAACAATTGAGTCCCAGGGGAAAAAACAGACTATCATAATTCATATAATTATTAAGCCCTGCATAAAGATATTTGGTATGAGTATAACTTTACTCTTCTAATAAAAACCATTTTCTTTCTCATTTATGTGTTAAAAAATATGGTAAAGACTAAAGAACATAACCTTAAATATACACACAAGACAATCTGTAATCCAGTGGTTCTTAAACTTTTTATCCGTGGAACCCTTTTTGGTGTCCACTTTTATTGGGGAACCCCTGTGTTTTTTTTTTTTTTAATTTTGGCTATTTTTATTTAGTTTTCAACATTAATTATGTAACAATTATTACAGTTTAATTATAATTCGAACTCCTACTCTATTTCAAAAGTGTTAATACATTTAACACTTTTCCCCGTTAGCCGCTATCTTTAATTAGATTTATAAAAGTGATTTTCTTCAAAATTTTGAAAAAAGTGCTAAGTTTCATGGAACCCTGAAGTGATCTTTGCGGAACCCCAGGATTCCACGGAACACAATTTAAGAAACGCTGCTTTAATCAATCAAAGAACACACATTATTTCAAAAACTACTTGTTTAGTTTTTAAATATGAAATTAAAAAAGAATGTTGTCATAAAAAAAAAAATTGTTTCATTTGAACTGGAAATCATGTATGAAAAATAAATAAAATGTAAATGGATTTTAAAATAATGTGTTATAAATATAAATAAGAAAACAAATTTTAGCAAAATAAAATAATACACGAAAAGTTTTAACAGACTAATTAAAAAAAAAAAATAATAATAATAATAAATTAATATCAGATATATTTACTGTTAACTGTAAAAAATATATTAAGATCTATACAAATTATTTAAACTTACTTTTTCTTGGAATTCTTGAATTTTTCTTGAATTTTCTAAATCTTCAGAATCATCAGAATCACTAAACGAGCCAGAACTTCCTTCTGAACTACTTTCATCTTCAGGTTCCATTTTCATTTCTATTAAAGGTGGGTCTGGTGGTACTTTGGACATTCTTTAAATGATAAAATAAATTTTATTAAATACAATGATAATATTCAGGTATTTATAAAAAACTTACTTAGCTTCAAATACAGCTTGTAATTTTTTTGCCATTGCTACTACATCATGATCTTTAGGATTATACTTATAACAATTGGAAAATATTAAATTGACATCAGCTGCAAAATCTTTTGAATTTTTGTATTCTCTGTTGTCTAGTTTGGTCTGAAATCAGGACAAATTTTATATGATATTTAATTAAATATTTACCTGAATCTTTTTCATTTTAATTACCTTTACTGTTCCCAGGTCCATAGGCTTCTTAATAATGTCATGATAATCATGCAAGCCCAACCAAGCAGCATCAACTGGCTTGTAGAACGGCCATGCATATGCCTATAAAACCAGATTAGACATCAATCAGGTATTCTTTAAAATCCCATTTGTAACAAGCCTTAGGGTATTACCGCATGTTTTTTGGTAAACAATTCTTTAAGCACTTCAGTACAACCCTTCAATGCCTCAGTCAATTTTTCTTTGGTTTTTCCGTCCTAAGATAATTAAATAATATTTTTATTTATAATACTTAGGACTTCTTTTAAAGTACAAAAAAATTTACTGATATTGAGCCGGATCCAGTAGGTAAAGTTGTGTTTTGAGAGTATAAAATTCCTTCATCGGGCACTCTTGGTTTTTTTATTTGTCGACCAGATTCTCTACGAATAGATGATTGTAAAGGTTGAACAGGAGTTGTTGCTGTAGCCATTGGGCCAGGATAAACGGTGGAGTCAATTGAATTGATGGGACTAGGATCTGCTTTTCTTTTAACTCCTTTTTTCAGTTTACCACCAGTTAGTGAATTTGCTGCTCCTAAAGGTATGTTTACTGGTTGTGCTACATAGTCACTCGTTGTTGGAGCTAAAATCTTAAAATTAAAAAAAAACGCATATAATATTTTAATAAAAATCAGAATCTATAACTAAAACTTATAATACTATTTTTATAGTATTCAACATATATTATTGATATAAACTGAAATAGTTTGATAATTTAACAGTTTTTATAATTATTAAGATTAATAATTAAACAAAATATTTTTATTGCATATTTAAGTATTCCAAGTATATTATTTGTTTTCTTTATATTACATACAAAATATTATTTAAGATTCATAGCTTAGTACTGTTTAATTAACATACTTGAGGTGGTAGAGAATTATGCTGGGAATGAGGAGTGGTACCCATAGCAGTTGAACCAGGAGCTACAGCTACTGGTTGGTTGTGACTGGGAGGAGGTTTCTGAGTAATTGAATGATTTTTCACAGCTGGTTTATGTTGGGGCAATACAGTTTCTTCTTTTACCATCTGACCCATCTATAAAAATAAATTAAATTCATATATTAATTTATAATTAACAGTTATAATAATTATCCTCACCTTGGCAAGAAATATTTTTTCCAAAGTTTGAGCCATGAGAACTACATCTTCTCCAGGTTTATTATATGTATAACAATTGTTAAACATTGCATTAATATCTTCTATGCATTCATCAGCACACCAATAGTAGTTATTTTCTAAACGTTTTTTTACAGTACCTAAATCCATTGGTGTTTTGATTACTTTATGGTAGTCCTACAAAAAATCAACAATACAATATTATAGGTAACAATAAGTATGTGTTATGTAGACACATTAAGATGATTTACTATTAAACTTACAAATATTTAAGCCTAAATAAATAGAAGTACATGAATGTAGTTTAAAAGATCTCGTAATATTTACACCTATAATATTTATAAAATTGCATCATAATACCTATATATAGGTATTAGATTTTAATCAGGATAACCAAATATTACAAATAAATCAAAATGTATTTTTTGATGACATTTCTGAATGCCTACTTAACTTAATCTAATAACTTTTATATAGTTGATAAAACTATAATATAGGTACACAATAAGAGCATATTTAGCCACAAAGAAAAAACAACTTCCACTATCATGCTACTTGTCCATAGACAATAGTTTAAAGCAATAATTAGAAGCTAAATGTGAAGGATAAACACTAAACTTTACCTTTTAGTCATACTCTTAATATGTGACATAACAACATAAAAACATGATATAATCAGCATTTTAACCCTAGAGCACATGCTTCACGGTAAAAAAACTGGGCTTTTAGAATTTTGTTCATTGCTTCAAAAATATGTAATATTAATCTGACCCAACCTAGGGACCTTCTAATTAGGTGATAAACTAAAGTTAGATACAACTCCCAATTGAATACAATTTGATGTCTGTTCTACTGAAGGGTTCAAAGTTCATTATCTATTGAAAAAACTAGCTAAAAGACTGTGTGCGTGGTATACTGTGATATAACCTTATGTAATAACATTTATATGAAAGTTTCATTTGTTTATAATAACTAATAAGTATCAATGAAAGCATGTGTCATTTTTTATTTATTTAAGAGCAATAAAATAATGATTATTTCAATTCATTGAGTTTTAATTGATATGTTTCAATACACGGTCAAAACGACCATGTGTGTAGAATCTCGTGAATATTTTTAATGCATGTAATCTAGGGTTAAACTATGAAAATTATTTTTATAATTAAAAATCGATAAGTAATTAACTTTATGATGTTCATAATGCAATGGCGAAAATTAATGTAGAATATTTTACAAAATATTTAATATATACACTAACTATATATATTATATCATACCTACCTAAGTATATTTCTAATATAAGTTATATATACATATATATAAGTGCACCTAATATTATAATGCATACCTAAATTTAATTTTGAATTTTATTTAAAGACTAAAATGTAGATATGTAGAGAACGCTATTTATTATAAATGCATTCAATAATATTAAATGACAACAACAAAACTACTCGTAATATATCCACCTTAGTAATTACAACATCACAGATTCAGTATACCCAATTTTGTGTTGTTATATTTATTTTAATAGATGTAATACCTAGTTCAATTAAAAACTAAGATTATATAAAAAACTCTAAAAAGTTTTTATTGATGGTTAAATTTTAATTGAATTAAGTGCATTATAACACTATAATATTTCATATGGCAATTAACATTAAAATTAAAATATCAAGAAAAGTAATTTTAAGATAACTTCCTTAGCTTTAAGTTTAAAAACAGGTTATTAACAGCACAGATATATACAATAACTAGATAGCTAACTAGCACAACATTTGGAAGTCAACCGCGATATGCGTGGAAGTCAATGTTTACATTAATTATTGTTATAATTTCTTATTCATATCATAAAAGTATATCCCATTTGGATTTAGCCACAGATATTATTATCAAATATTAAGATACATTATTACATTATGCCTTTATAATATAACAATAAATTCAAACTGATAAAGTGATTACAAACAAAAACATTGACTACCACGCATATGGCGTTTGGCTTCATACTCATAATACGTCAGACATAATCAGTTGGCTATCTAGTTATTGTATAAATCTGTGATTTACAGTCTAATAATAAAGTTAATAACAGAAAATATATTTTTCAGAACACAAATTAGTTATATTTTACGTTTGTAAGATAAAGACAAGATCTATACCTACCAGTGATTCCCAACGTGGGCACTACCATCCTCTTGTGGGAATTTTTAATTTTAAAGAGGGCGTTTTTCTTAGGGAGGTGCCAAGGGGAGCGCTCATCTATCATTTACGTTTTTATTATTCATATTATTAATAGGTATTTAAATATAAAATTAACTAAATTGTAGCATTGAAATGTTAAATTATTTATTTTCTTGGTACTTATTCCTACTAGAAACTTATTATTACCAACCGTTGTTAGTAAAATTATGGGGCATCGTTTTTTAGCCTTGCGACCTACCTTAGGTGGTATTGCATAGCAAATCGAGGGATATTTTCGATTGGAATGTCACTCAAGAAAGCAGCGAGAGAGTGGCCACTCTGGCCGCTAATTGCAACCGGTGTCAAGTGATCGAGAAAATTGTAGTCTGGTGATCGCAGCATCGGCAAGGTAGTCGAGATAACAGAATTGAGAGTCGCGGTAGTAGGGATAACAGAAAAGTACCTTTTTCTTTAAATAAATAGCTTATAAAAAACTAAAATGTTAATGTTTTGAAAAAATTGATAGGGGAGACAGGGGGGTTAAGATTTTTAAAATCCAAAAGAGGAGTTGATAAAAAAAGGTTGGGAAACTACTCGGAAAACACTGATCAATACAAATAATACATAATCTTACAGCTCTTAATAATTTCAACTTTATAAAATATTATAGGAGAATATCATGTAGTCGATTATAATAAAAAATGGAACTTACAGGTAAATTGAGTTTGGAGGCATCAACTGGCTGATAGAATGGCCATGCATGTTGATGTTTCCAAAGAGCCTTCATCACAGTCTTTTGAAGGAAATTTAGTTTGTTAGTGAGTCGGCCAGGTCGATTTGGTGGAGGTACAACTGGTGGTTGAACAATACCATTCACCGGCTCAATATATGGCTCAATTCGTGGTGGCGGAACCTCTCCACCGTCAGGCTTTGCATTTGCAGTATCCTGAATTTAATAGTAAAATTAAATTAATAAAGAACAAATAAGTAATATGAATTACTTGCAATATATATGTACTTTTATGTACAGTTAAAAGAATAACAGCAAAATTTATGTTTTTATAATTATTATTTACATTTTAAGTTATTTTTTAAAAAATCTTATTATTTCTGTTTTTTTTTTTTTAAATGTATTTGTAAATCTGATCCTATAAAAAGTCAAATAAATCCTTAAATTTTTTAAATCTAAAATTTAAGTTTTCTTCCATTTTTCATTAATTAAGTATATATTAGATTGATTTTTTTAGCATCTTCGGTTTTGCTTCACTTTTAATAAAAAGTTTCAGAATTATAATAGCAGTAATTGAAACATTTTAAACGAAGAAATTTTTGTTAATAGAAAAAAATAATAGTTTCTTTTGATAATACTCAGCATGAACCAACATTTCAAATTTTGATTATTTTTGTTCATCAAATGTATATTATTTACCAAGGGCGGCCAAACAGTCGATCATCTTAGAATTTATTTTTTAGGGCCACACGGCCTATACGTTTCTTAATTATAGTTATTCAATAATAAAAAAAAATATTAAAGTCTATCCTCAAACATGAAGTATATTCTTAGAAGATCGAGACCAAAAAAACTTTGGACACCTCTGTTATATACCACTTATAAATTGAGTAGGTATAAACAACTCGATAAAAATATAAATTACAAAATATACAAGTGTGTAACATAGCAAATCTACACTCAACAGTTAATATTTAGTTTCATTAGTTTTAATATTATAATGAATTAACCTATTGTGATATACCTAACTATAGAACTTACTAAATAAGTTTATAAAAACGGTCATAACACACTTTTAAGGCAGAATTATAGCAAAAAAGAGGTTAAAACTTAAAAACTAACCAGAGATAAACTATTTATTTGTTAGGTTTCAGAACAAATTAATTCACATTAATATTAAAGTTAACAAAGCTAAATATGACCTGCTGAGCATAGATTTGCTATGTTATGCACGTCTTGTAAAACAAAAACAATAAATGTGAGTATCGAGTTCTTAAGTTAAGTATACTTACTGTCGGCACACCACTGTTTTGAGATGAAACTGGCACCTGCTGCATATTGAACCCACTGAAATAATGCAGTTATATAAATTAATATTGATTATTATATAAACTATGTAGCACTCGAAAAGATTTATCATTTAGATTTCAATTTTGTAAGAAATAAATAACATACTATTTGACTTAAGATTTTCTGAATAATTTAACACCAAAGTATATTTCTATGCTATTACCTAAATACAATTTAAATTATTCAAAAAAGATAATACTATTCAGACTCAAGCTAATGCATTTGAATAAAATATAATTAGAACATTGACTATTATTTATTATCAGATCAATTAGCCTAAAAATACTTACTAGGTAGCATATTTCAGATTATGTTCCTATCAATTTCAATTTAAGATTTATTTCGGTATTAAGATATATATGTACACAGCTGATACTTATCTAATCAAGCATGATACATAAATACAGAAAGCAATTTACCAAATATACAATAGCATTCTTATTAAAAGTTAAAACAATTATAGAATATATTACCCGATAATACTCAATATTTCATCCAAACTCATAAAAAAAAGAATATAGGTATTCTTATATTTTCAAATTATCATATACTTCATTCATCTAAACCAAGAAACAAATCCCTTTATTTTAAATTATGTGTACCCACAACGGTTTGAATATGATTAACATATAAGGGGGAATACCTCCAATATGTAGTATGATTAATAAACCTATTAAAATATTGTATGTCACGGGTTTTAACAATAATTATTTTGTTTTCTTTGAAGACAAGTATAACCATAAGATGTTTTTAATAGAATTTACAGACTTTTTTATAAACATTTGAAATTATATAACAAAAAACAACCAACTTCAATAATAGGTACATCATATTATAATAACTTATACAGACAAATAACGGAGAAATGAATAATATGAATAAGGTAGTTGTAGACTAACAAAAACGTTGATTTAATGACGTTTGCAACTGAAGAAAACACAGAAGCTCAACAACCTATGACAACAAAATCTACTTACATCTTGCACAATGCAACCGAACAACACCACATATACCGACCGTAACGATCAGCGTCCAAACCTTGGCGGATGGATGCATCAACACTGACCGTGCCTGTCTACGTCCAAGACCGATCCTAACGACAGACAGAGCGTAAGATGGTCAACGAAAACGGCAAAACGGGTGTGGGCAGGTATGATTTGAAAATGGAAAACCCAAAACGGGGGACAAATCGAAAACGACTGTAACCGTCACCTACGACACGGGAACGATGGTGCTCGGAGTCGTCGGGACACCGTCGTCGTCGGTGTGGTTACCCCTAACAAACAACGCGCGTCGGGGACAAACAAAAACCAAAAAACACGGGGGATACCTGTTTGATGGGGCAAACGAACGAGTGGCGCGTCGGCGGCTTTGCTGGTGCGGCTACAACAGTGGAGGCGAGTCAGAGCATTGATATTGTGACGTCGACGGGCGCGCACCGGACTTGGGCGCGAAAATTGATCAGAGAACACTGGAACGGCGCGACGGCGACGTTTACCGCGAACAAAACACGCGCGTACGGAACGCTTACACCCATGCGTGTCCGTTATACGAAATAATTAATAATATAACGTTATAACATAATATCGATATATTATAATATTATAGTATAGTATTTTTATATTTTATAAAATTATTATTATTATTTGTTTTGTAATATTTTATTCATAACCGCCGCGACCAGTAACTGGACGGCGGCCGCGACATGTACGTGGTGCGCGCCGCTTGTGTGTGGCTCGCGTTGCCGCGCTTGTGAATGCGTGTGTGCGTGCGAGACGTGTGTGTGTGTGTGTGTGTACGCGCGCGCTTTTACGTGTACATAACGTACTTGTATGAGCGCGCGCGCGCGTGTGTGTGTGTGTGCGAGTGTGAATGTGTGCGTAAGCCGCCAATACACACGGTAAGCGTTATTTTACGGTTTTGGCGCTTACGCCGACATCAACATGGCGGGTTCCCCCGCGCCCGCTCCCCCCGACAAAATTACAACGGCGGTTCCCCGGGGGGGGTACCGGACACGGAATTTTTTTTTTTCTTCGACGAACGTGAAAAACCGCGCGACGTATACGACCTACCTACCTACCTACCTACCTATACGGCTCTATCCGAGTACCTAGCTCGATTTTGCGAAAAGCTCGCAAGTCCCTAAGCGCGCGCGCGTTTTAAACGGGCGCCTAGCACCTGACGGATAAACGTACCTGTCGACTGTGGCTGAAACATACATAAACGGTACGCTGGGTCTAATAACGTGAACAACGGCGGCGACAGGACGTGATGGTGGCGTATCGCGCGACGAACGACTTGCCAGCGGCGTCGAGGTGGTAACCCGACGGCTCGACCACCATTATTATCGTTGAACGTATTTATGTCGCTGACGTCGTCGTCGTTGTCGTCGCCGTTACTATTACTATTATTGTTATTGTTATTGTTATTATTATTACTGCGGTCTGCGACGGCTACGGCTGCGGCTGCGGTGGCGGCGGCGGCGGTAACACGGCGCGCACTCGTCGGTCGCACGTCGACGTATTTCCCGTGTGGTTGATGGCACGCGCGCACGGGCGAAAACACCTATTCCCGCTAATTCGGCACTACGCGGTCATTTCTCGAATGCCCACTGCGGTCCCGGCGCATCGGCTATAAATTAATTTCCGTACCAAAAACGGAGAAACTCGCATATACGACCATTAATGCCCGAAAACTACCGACTAGCGGGCGGGACGGGGTGGTGTATTAGGATGCAACGTCCCCATTGGCCGAGCCGGGGTCACGTGACGCGCATCATTACGATTCCGATCGATTTTCCGAGAGCTAAATCTCTTCGATTCCACCGATCTTTCTTGGGCTTGGACGCTCAGCCGTCGCTTTCGACCGTTTGCGAACCAAGCCCACAGCGTTTTTCCGCTTACGGATAGTGTCCGCGTTTTTGCGGCGACAACCGTTCGGCCGGAATGGTATTGCGATTACGGTGGAGAAAGGGCACCGACGCTCGTTTTTCGCCCCGTCCGTCCGCGAGACGACGGACACACGTTCATGGAGCAAACGCGACACGTCAACAGTGGTCCCATTGTTTTGACTCACCAGTGCCGCCAACCGCGTGACCCTGATATTTAACGTATTTTTCCTATCATCGACATTTGTGATTCGTCGTCACAATCGTTAATCAGATACTACTACACGTCTCTTCTACGCATGATCAAAATTGGCAAAATTATATAAATAATAAATATCAGGAATACACGAGAATTCGAATCAAACATTGAAACATGTTACTATTGTTACGCTCACTGTAACTCGTTTGTAACTATTTTAATAAATTGTTATTTTTTTGTTAGTGTTGTAGTAATAAGTGAAATGTACACATCATAATCTGCACTATAAGTGTTGCATTATTCTCATTATTGAATTATTCATATTTCGCATTTTGAATTTTCAGCGGGATAAATATTTTTTAAGGGAACGTCATACCACTCATACCCGTATTTGTTATCTCCATCTAACACATGTAACAAATCTACCGGTTAATTTTTACCGGTAGTTTATTTTTTATGTTTTAATTTTAAAATCAGTTATGTCACTAAAAAGAAGGTTATAAAAAAAGAAGAAAATGCATTTATATAAATTTTCCAATTATATACAACTTGTTTTAAATTAAAAGTTTGAAAAAATGTCTTTTATATTATCTATACTTGTGGTATTAATATATTATGTTCAATACTTCAATGTTTGTACCATACCATATTATATCGTTAATACAATAAAAGTAAAAAATTAAACAGGCATTAGACATGGATATTGGATAGTATGACTAAAATTGTATTTGAGTTATTATTATGTTTCTTCTCAAAACATCGAAAAAACAATTTCAATTAAATAATGTAGAACAATAATATTATTTTAGCATTTTATGTTTAAGCACGTACTAAGATATTATATCTATGGTTAAGCGTTTATTCTCACCTTCAAGTCATGGAACGATGGAACCATCTCATGCAGACTAGTGTGCAGTTTTTTAACTAGTTGTTTGTTTGACTTAGTCGATCTTAATTGTAGGTGCATGTTCTTTTGTAGTCCTCAAGTTCTGGTGTCTGGTCCGTGGTCCTGTTCGTACAATCATGCTTATAGCTATTATAATATATGAAATATTATGAATTATAAAATATTAAACTATGGACATTGATTCGTCGTGACTAATGAATTGTTTAAGAATTTGTTGTGGTCCGTCGCTCCGTGAAGATAACTGCAAATTTACGTTCAGTCGGATCAATTTTTTTTTTTGTATTCGACCATTTCAACTTCTAAAATACCTATTGTATCACTAAAAGCTAATAGTCAATAGAGTAAATTGACCAATTTAAAGGTAAGAATATTATTTGGGGAATCCCGATTCTCGTATACTTGTTAATATTTAAAATTACTATTATACATACAAAAAGAAATAGTTATAACTTAAGAAGTTAAAATTAAGTACTAAGTGCCTTAGATAATAAATATATCTATATATAATATAATAATCTTACCTTTGTATTTTATAATAGATCAATTAACTCCAATACTAAAGTTGACCACATATAAATGTATTTATAAATTATATTTATAGATAATTATTAATGGTTGTGTGTGTCTGGAAGAATAATTCTGATGTAGACAATTGCATGCGGGTGTGACGCATTGTATTACCAAACCCTCTTATAGTCGCAGCCCGCACTCCCCTGAGCCAGACAATCGCTATGCCGCATTCATTGATAGAATGAAAAATATTACATGAGATATATTGGGACTTATATCGGTGATTTTCTTTCCTTATCTAACTATTACAAGCACAATATTGCAATTTAACCTTGTTCTATTCCTAACGTACCAATTTATCCAGTGAAGCAATAGAATTTTTGAAAACAGATTTAAATTCACTCAATCTATTAAGATCAGGTTCCCTTCATTTTAGATTTTATCTGCCTAAATAGTAAATTCTAAAAAAGTTAGACATTAAAATTTTGTCACATTTCTACTTATAAGAAGTTAAAAATATCGGAGAATCAATCTCAGGTAGATTACAACAAATTCAAATCTATTTTTAGTTCTTATCGCTTCAATAATTTTAATTGGTACTTTGAAAATAGTATACTTCTCTAAATAATATTACTAAATATTACTAGTTAACTCTACAAATACAAAGAATCCCCTCTTCCAATCCTTAACATTTAGGCAATTTTAATTAATGTTACCCAATGCACTATTATATCAGGCTTTACCATTACCAACAGAAAAAATGAAAAATTATTATTACGCTTACTCTTCGTCAAATTCGTCAGTCAGAATTTAGCTATTTTTTTTATTTGAAAAAGCTAAGAAAAATTAATCAGATTAAATTATGATCGACTTTTAAATAAGGGCAAAAAAATGCATTTCAAAATGGTGAACAATTTATGTTTTTTCAGACGTTTATTACTTCTGATAGTTTCTAAAATTTAAATGTGGACTTGCTGTTTTTCATATTTCAAATAAAAAATAACTATTATAACTTATAAATTATTGTGCTTTTGAAAGTTATTCCTGACAAATACATATTATTTGGTTTACTTTACTATGATGACCTGTCACCTGTGTTAGTGTTTAAATGGATACAACTCGTTTTCGCACATTTACCTTTTTACAATTTTTTTGAGTACAACACCACATTTTCTTTCTTTCTTGTACACATAGGCTTAGAACTATCTATTTTAGTTTTGTAAAGGCGTGATTAGAAATGTTTATGATATGCGAGTGTGAGTAGTGTGTTTGACGTTCTAAACAATCTAAACGTATAATTAGAATAAGTAGTAATAACTAATAGTAGGTATAGTATGCTAGTCTAGTAGTTCTCATATTATAATAATATATTGCTTAATGCTTATTAAATTAATAATATTTAATATGCTAATTTTGAATAATGACATTTTAGTCCGATTTTCTTCATATAAATTAAATGATCAATAATTGTATTTTTATTTTTTATATTCATTCCGAATATTTTTCAGCATAACTTATGCGTGTTTCAGTGTTTGTCATTTTTAAAATTTGATTTAATTGTTTAACCCTTGCTGAACATTTTTGATTTATATAGATATTCCTAAAAGAGTAAAAATGTATCACTAGATTGTAAAGTTTGATATTTTCTACATTTATACGCTTATAGATATTCCTAGTTAATTATAATAGTACCACTATTGCTGGTGAACAACTTTTAAAAGTTTAAAAACTACCTACCGATCTACTTAATTATCTATAAAATCAATAGCAATATATTCAATACACTATTAATTTTGATATACATAGGTATAGTACTCTATAAATAATATATCTATTTTTTATTATAAGTAATTTGTACTGATAACTTATATTATCAATGATTCAATTATCTAGTCCAAATTTTAAAGCACAAAATATATATTTATACGCTGTATAGGTTAGGTTAAATTGGTTAAAAAATTGGATTGTGTACAAACTGCAAGCAATCCAGTTGCATCTGTTATTAACATTTAATATAGTTACCTATGTTAGGTATATTAAACATAATGAAAATTTAAATATTTAAGATCGGCATTCATCATAAAAACCATTTCCAGTACCTAATTAATAATATAATAATGTACTACCTACTATAATACTACTGTTAACTACTATTTATACATATTACATTTACTACTAGTAATGTAGCAACTTGTATAATATATAAATTATAATTATAAATCATATTATCATAATGTAAATATATTTTAATTGATTTAATTATACATAGAAAATATCATTGACTAAATATACTTAATCAATGATAAGGTTTTTGTTTTAAAATGTTATTATAGTTAACTATTTACATTGTGTACATTTTAGGTTCCGTGATGACTGATGAGTGATGACCATATCAGTGGAAAATAAATAAGGCGGCAAGGCGCCATCGATATTGACTTACCTTATTCTTTTACAAGTTCTACAAGAAGTTATTATTAATTGGCTCTGGACTTTTTTTTTAAACCATTATTCGTATATGCGAATTCCTATTATCTAAATAATTATAGATTGATTAATATTGCCACTAATGTGTATGTGTACCTTGTGTCCTTGTACAGGCATACATCATAGCTAAAATAGATAATATTATTAGTTTTATTAGTTTTTGTTTGTCCAAGCCAGAACAAGTTAATGATACAGTTTTCTATCTAGTTAAAATTATTATAGATTCTATATTATTCTATTTCTATATCAGTATATCACGTTTCTTTAGAGTGTTACTAATACATAATGTACTATTTTATTTTTTTAATTAGTTATAGTTATCTTATAGTTTTACCTTTTACATGATTGTTTGATTTTCATTGTTAAGGTAAAAAATAAAAATTAAAGACTGTTAGTATCATTTTGGACAATCTATATGAATCTATAGAATGTATAGTACTATCCATGATTGAAATTTCAACCATGGTACTATCCGAGAAATGAGTTAATCAAGCAATGCCTAAATTAAACAATTGTCCTTAGAATATACGCATTAGCATTATAGTCCTTTTAATTATTATTATCCTATGCATAAAATTGATGAATGTATGACTATAATTCAGTCCTAAGCTCCAAATAATGATAGTAAAAAATGTAATAGGTATAAATGTGTAGATAAATATGAGAAAATCAAAGTGAGTTTTTTGAGTTTGTTCTTTATAATAGGTTCGTTCCAACTTCCGTCTTCCAACACGGAATTTGGGATTGGTAAGATTAGTTGCCGACTGATCCATGAATCATGGATCATGATTGATTTATAGCGCATGCGCTAATGTTGACTGATCATGGATTTTGACCACTGACTGTTGGAACACATTCCTGACTGTCCACAATTGCAACATAAATAATTGATAAAAGATAAATGTATCATCACAGAGTCTTGGACTCCCAGTCCGGTCAAAATCCGCCAATCGTTTTGACTGTCAATAACCTGTCATAAAACTGGTCTAATAACGTGTTGGAACAACTGTCTGACAGTTTGAGTTTGAACTTCAGGCGAGTTGGAACGGAAAAATTCTACTGCACATGCTCCCGATAGTTCTTTGATAGTTTGACAGCGTGTAAGTGTTGGAACAAACCTATTATTATGTGAAAATAAAATAATATTTGTTACAAGAATTAACTGTTTGGAGACTCGGGGCCAATGGTTAACTGTATACCTATACAACAAAGAAGAACAATTTGTTTCTGGGCCCTTTTTTTTGAACCGTATTTACTACCTATTTTTAAAATTCATAAAATTTTCATTCAATGACCACAACTCCAAGTCACTGTACCTAGGCCACTGGCGTACACCTAATGAAAAAATCATAGTCGCGTTGTACGCTTATCAAGGCCTTTATAATATAATAAACAATAATATATTTATTAGCTTAATTCCATAACTACAATTATATAATATGTTTTTTTCTACGGTGCTTCAGTCATTCACCGCTTCATATTAATTATTATCTGTTATTATGTTCAATAAACAATAATAGTTAGTATTGTTAATAATTTAATACTATTGTGAATTGTGATATAAATATAATATTATACATATTTTATGTCTATCAAGAGTATTGAATATAATAATTATTCATTGAATCAACAAATAATAATTTATAATTATGACCCACTCACTACTCGTCAGTCGTCATGTTTACAAAAATGTTACCAACACACGTTATTAAATCGATAGCCATTACATTTTTTTTTTAAAAATAAAATGAGTAAATACTCATTTGTAGCTTGGCTACACTGTACTCGAAACGTTATTATTTGAATTTTCAAAATGGAGGAATTGAGTAATGGTTGATAACGATAACTGAAAAAAAAAACAAAATTTAAAAAAATTATATATTAAGAAAAGTAAATACTAAATAGTAAATAGTAAATACTAAATTGTAATTGATTAAGTATAAAGTAATATATTCTGTGATGATTCGTGTGCAACCCCAAATACTTACATTGTGTTCTGTTTAAAAAATTAACCAAGTTAAATGCTTCTTTTATTTACTTCCAAAACCGAATCAATATTTATTTCTCAATACTAATATACGAGTCATAAATCATGATATTATGTTGATGTTAAACATAATTTAAGTATTAAATTAGTCAAATTATTTTGTTGTGGGTTCAAATAATAGTTTTTTAAGGTAAGTTTATAATTACTTATTTGTTTTTGGTACTTTTACATATAATTGTTATTTCAATAATTCTTTAAAATAGTTTATTGGTCGTCCCTAAATACTAATTGTACACTCATCTATATCTTCAAAATTGATTAAAATTTACTTTATTATAATTATGATAGTTGACGACGTTTATTAATGGTCATTAATTGAAAATTATTTTTTGGAAACTTGTTCACAATATAATGATTTTTTTTTTACCCAAGTACCTAGTTTGTTTTAATTGTTTTTGTGTTGAAATTATAAAGGCAATGTAAATTAATATTATATTATGTAAGTGAATATATTTATTAGTTATTGTGTACTTACTGTGTCTTAATAAGAATATCAAGATTTTTAAGAAGATAAATTCAATACTTATTAGTATGGAATAGGGAGTTACAAACCAATTCATATTAAAATCTAAGTCTAATAAAATTTGTTTTGTTTTGCTGATATAACCACATTAAATATAACTTCTTGAATATTCAATATCAAACCGAAATACATTAGTACTCTCTAATTCTTGTCTTAAAAATCATGATTTTATTTTTTATACATAAGTTTTTTTTATAATTTAGTCATTACATTTTTCTTAATGTAATTTATACATCTTAGAATATAAAACCTAGCTCTTACTAGTACGTGTTTTTTTTCTGTAACTTAGTCTAATATTAGAAATTGTTTAGAATAGTAATTAGATTAGATTTACCTATTATATAAGTAGTTTAATATCAATTAAACAATAATAATGTGTTGATAAAGATTAAAAATAGATCATCATGATATTGTATATAGTGGATTGTATTATATAAAATTTTAGTTGTATAGTGTATACAGATTACATTATAAATGTAATATAAATAATGTATTTCTAAGCACTATTACATTCAATTTGATTTTAAATAGGTTATGATGAACCATAGTATAGAATCCAATTTCTACAATGCCGAAGAAAATGAAGGAGAGACTGATAATTATGTTACATGTCCATTATTGCAATTAAAATATTCTAGATCAAGAAAACCAATTACTAGGTAGGTTAATAAACAGCTATTTTTCATTTATATATACTTAATTTTTACTCTGATCCTATAAAGTCCTTATTATTTATTTAATATGTAATGTGCAGTTGTACATTTTACAATAATTATTTAAAATAAACACTAATTGGTTTTTTTATTTTTAGTCGTTTGGGGCAAAAGGGTAGATCTTTAAAACACATAAATGAGAATCGACCTTTGTTCGAAAATAAAACAGCAGAAGCTGATTTGGGAGGTTCATTTCAAGTACGAACTCCTGAAAATTTAGTTGGTGGTTTTGAAAAACTTGACTTAGTTCATGATACTCCATTTGTCCGTCCAGCTATTAAAACTCAAAATGATAGTGATTTAGAAACTCCAAATGACACATTAACTAATATCAAAAATGTAAGACCTAATATTGAATTAAGTATTAAACGGTCATTATACGGTAATAAGGAAAATTTACCAGATCAAATAAAAGAATTAAAAACACCTGAATCTCAAAAATTAAACAAAAGCAATTTAAGTACACCGTCACTCACTATAAAAGAAATTGCAAATAAATCTTCTGATAACGTGAAAGATGAAACATATTATGTGTCACCTGAAACTTCTAAATATAACTATGATACCAGTTTATATCATAGTTTGAGAGAAACGACTGTCATACCAGAAACATCACATTCATCGTTTTCAATCAAAAATACTGATTCATTTGTCAATAATTCTTTGACAACTAAGCAATTAGAATGTCAACTCCTAGATGATCAACCTAAACATACTACACTTGAACTGTCTCCTGCAGCAAATCGTAACAATTTTGTAATAAAAGCTCGATCTCCTATTCGCCGTATTCCAGTTGGATTTATTCAAGATGGAGATTTTAAACGTCCAATTACTTCATCAAGTACCGTGTGTGTTAAATGCGCCAATGAAAATTATATATCTGTTAAAGGAATTAATTATAGTATACTTAATACGCTTGGCCATGGTGGTTCTAGTGTTGTGTATGAGGTAAATGTTTTGTTAAGATATTTATGATATTATTTCTAATATATTTTTAAAATTTAATAAGGTTTTACATCCAGACACAAACCAAGTGGTTGCAATAAAAAAAGTAGATTTATCTGAAGTTGAAGATATTATTGCAAAAGGATATTTAAATGAAGTTGATTTATTACAAAATCTGCAATCATGTGAAAGTGTTATACGCCTTTTTGACAGGTAAATTTGACTTTTCAATTATTTTATTCTAATTTTTCTTTTTTAAAGTTTTTTCATAGTTTATTCATTGTTCAAAATTTAAGTATACATATAGATATTTAATTATTTCAGTCAATATACTACTAAAGAAAAAATACTTTACATGGTTATGGAAAAAGGTGATACAGATCTTTCCAAACTCATTCGTAATATGAAACATATGTCTGTTCATATGATAATGTACTATTGGTCAGAAATGTTGATTAATGTTAATGAAATACATGCTAAAGGTAAATAATTATTTAATTTATTAAAAAAAATTATATATATATACAGGGTGATTTTTTTATCAAACAACACTCATTATTTCCAAAAGTATTCATGATTTTGAAAATATTTTTTTATATAGTTTCAAATTGTTAAATAAACAACGTTTTTACAAAAAAATTATATTTTTAAATATTTTTTATCCTTATAATTTTTTTAAGTTTTTTACTTTTTTGAATGACAACATAGATTTTTAATTGCATATTCCAAAGTAGAATAATTTTTTGAGTATTTTGATACATAAAAATAGAATTTAGGGTGAGTAGTTAATGAGTTATACGTATTTAAAGTTTAGTTGCGCGGAGTGGAGTGGTACGGGGTTACCCCGCAAAATGTTTGTCCACTACTCCACTTGTCTAAATTTTAAATACGTAAAACTCACAAACTACTCACCCTAAATTCGATTTTTATGTCTCGAAATACTCAAAAGATTATTCTGCTTTGGAATATGAAATTAAAAATCTATGTTGTCATTCAAAAAAGTAAAAAACTTAAAAAATTATAAGGATAAAAAATATTTAAAATAATTTTTTTTTATAAAAACGTTGCTTTTTAACAATTTGAAACTATGTAAAAAAAATATTTTCAAAAACATGAATACTTTTGGAAATAATGAGTGTTGTTTGATAAAAAAATCACCCTGTATATAATCTGATATCCAAGCCAAGATTGACAACTTATTTAATATACTTTAGTCCATAATTATATTTTGAGAACTTGTAATAAGTTATAATAAGTTATAATTAGTGTGTACCTATACTGTAGTTTTGAAATTTAGATTTATCCATCTCAATTTTCAAACTTCATTCTATTATCATTTTAGATTTTTTATTGTATTATTAATTTTAGTGGTATAATGTACTAATTAACCAATAAAAACCAATGAGCCGAAAACCGAGTTAATGTATTATTTAAAAAATATATATTGTATTCGTTTCATTTTGTTAGTAAATTATACTCATATACTAGACAACTATTTAAGTTATTCACCAACAAAATTCTAAAACTTTAATTTATTTTGTTTTCATTTACGGGTTACAGCATTTGTGTTGCTAAACTGTTCCTTAATTCTAAGTTGTGTATTTTAAATTGTATTTGACATGACATGTTATATATAAAAACATTTATAAATAAAAAAAATTGGTATTTTACTATAATCTACTTAAATAGAATATACTTTATAAATATTATTTACTTTTTGGTAAAAAAAAAAATGTTTAACCTAGAGTTAAATAATTTATTTTTCCAATAGGTGTTATACATTCAGATCTCAAACCTGCAAATTTTCTGTTGGTCAGTGGTCGTTTAAAATTAATAGATTTTGGTATAGCTTCAAAAATTCATGGAGACATGACAAGTGTATTGAAAGATGTGACTACTGGAACTTGGAATTATATGAGTCCAGAATGTATTAGAAGTGGCGGTTCAAATTTTCAAGGACATAAAGTGAGTTGATTGAATTGTTGTTTATATTTAATAAAAATACAGTCATTGCCAGATAAATTGATATGGCGGCAGTGAGGCGATAACAAAAAACCAGGGATTCTCCGTATTTGAATATTATTACCGAAAATATTATTAATATTATTACGTTCAATAATTATTTCCATATCACATTAATATATTTATATAAATATTATATTATTATTGTCATTGTCAGCTGAGTTATTTATTTTTATACATATTTTATAATAAATAAATTGATGACAAGACTGAGGCATGCCGCACGGTTGAAACACACCACGATTAGTTTAGGATACACCTATCTAATATACTAATTTATTTTTAAATTCTATTTAGATAAACCAAAAATCAGATGTATGGTCACTAGGGTGCATATTGTATAGTTTAATTTATGGCAAGACTCCTTATTCACATTTGACCAACACTTGGCAAAAGTTACAAGCCATTGCAGAATCTACACAAAATATTAGTTTCTTGAGTCACAGTAAAACATTTCCTAAAGGTATACCACCTGTACTAATGCAAACTATGAAGTTATGTTTGATTAAAGATGTGAAAGCCAGACCTAATGTAGTCGATTTGCTGAAGCTTATTGAAAATACAGTATTCAAACCTATGACTTAAGTACTTTTTTTTTATATAATATGTACTAAAATGTTGTATTTATAATTAATATTGTCATTTCAAATGTGTTCTTCAAATTTATTTATTATTTTAAGTATTGATAAACATACAGTACTTACAATAAATTATGGTGTGATTATATAAATAATATATATAATTGTTGTGTATTAATGAATGATTGTTTACATTATACATTTTATATTGTTTTAATGTTTTAACTTAGGTTATTTGAATTAAATTTGAAATGAATTTAACGAATTGTATATAAATCACATATTATTGGAATTATAGTTATAAATTAATAGTAAATATGATTAAAATAAACATTTTTAATACACTTAATATTAATTATTTCCATACTGTCAATTTTCCATTTTCAAATATCAAACAATCAACAGGCCATGCTATTGATGATTTATCAAATGGTAATAATTCTTCAAAATCTCTGTTAGAATCCTAAAAAAAAAAAATATAATTTATATCAATATTATAGTAATACAAGTTTCATAGATGTTAATAAACATATATATTGATTGTATTGTCATTATTTTTAAAATATGACAAAATCGTTGAGCACACAAATAATTGAATATGTAATTATTAGTTATAATATGTAAATATTAGTAATGACTAATTTTTTTTTTTTTTAATATTATTATTTAAATAAATCAGAAAATATTTCTGACTGCTAATTATGTACAAAGTAAATAGATTTTTAATACAGGAAATAATTTTATAGTAGATAATGAGTTAAGGGAAGATAGATATCAGGAATATTGTAGCCAAGAGATACAGTAAAAGTGTACATGGATATAAAAGAATTGGAAAACAAGTAATCAAACAATATAAATGAATGGAACTAAAAAAAAGTTGCTAAGTAATGAAATGGTGTGGATGGTAAGGTATTGAAAGTTAGTAATAAAGGTGAAACTGGAAAATAAATAATGAGATTATAAGTTTTTTTTTTTTTTTTAACAAAATTTTATATTACGCTATCTGTTACAATTAATGAACAATAAGCTTAAGTGATAAAAATATAATAAAATAGACAGAAGAGACTGAGGGAAAAGACCGCCCATCGGAGGTACTTCAGCATGAATATAAATTTAAGGTTTTAATCCTAAAAACAAAAACAATAATAATAATAATAACGATACTGCAGTGAGTACGTAATAGCTATAACTTATAAGATCATAGTATTAGTGATACATTTTTTTTTTTTTTTAAATATTATATAAGCAGGTCACGACAAAATTGTCTTTTTAATCTTTTGTGGGGATTTCCTGGAATATTTGCAGATGATAGTTGGGCGATAAGGGGATTAGAATGATGTGTTAGCTTTCGGTTAAATCGTTTATAA